>RJWM01011272.1:0-60148 GCA_004363535.1 Dasyprocta punctata | reverse complement strand
TCTTTAATAGCTTTTAATATTTTGTTTTTGTGTTGAATTTCTGGAATCTTGATTATTATATGTCTGGGTGTAGGCCTATTATGGTCAAGTTAAGCTGGAGTTCTATATGCTTCAGTTATCTGAAAGTCTCTTCCTGTTCCCATACTTGGAAAATTTTCTGTAATTATTTCTGTAAATATGCTTTTAATTTGATTTGTATGGACCCCTGCCTTTTCATTCACACCTTTTATTCATAAATTATATTTCCTTGGGTTGTCTTGCAGCCATTGCACTGCCACTTCCAGATTTCTTATTATTTTTAATCAGTCTTGTCTCTCTCTCTCCCACTCTGCGATTTTCTCTTTGAGATATGAAAGACTATCTTTAGTCTCTTTCAGGTGGCTCTGCCAACTTTTATTGAAGTCTTTGAGTTCCTGGTATTCTCTCTGAATCTGATTGATGCATTCTAAGTCTTTATTTGTCTCATTCTCAATCTCCTTTGATTTTCCGTCCTCCACCTTTCTGGCTATGTCTTCTTTAGAGGCACTAAGGGATTGCCCAATTATTAATTTCATTTCAATTCTCAGTTGGGCTAACAGTGCCACTTTAATTTCTTTCATAGCTTCATGGAGTTGTCTCCCCACTTCGGTTGTCATCTCCTCTGAGAGTTTAATTTTTGGACTCCCAACCTTGTCTGCCTTTATGTCAATCGGGTTTGTGCTGCTTGTATCAGAGTCCGGAGAGCGCCCTCTACCTTTCCTTCTTGGCATTTTCCTGGGCTCTGCTGTGTTTCCCCAGGCCGCCTCGGCTCCGCGGATGTCTGGTGAAGTGCGCGTGGATAGGACCATCCGCCTAATTTCCTCCATCACCCCCAGGGTGCCTGTGCAGATTCCACCAGGACCCTCCAGGGCCTGGTGTGGGCAAGGAACCGTGCCTAATTAGGTGCAGTTCCAGTCTCAAGATGGAAGCCTGTTCCTTGCTCTCCCTGGGGAGTGGGGGGTGGGGGCTGGGGCCCGCCGAGTTTACTCATTCACCAGCTCGCGACCACCTCTTTCCACGATCGATAGCTGCCTCTGCCGTCTCCGCCTTAGCCGTCTCTGCCTTAGCCACAGAAGTTCAATCGCGCATCTCAAGCACTTTAATCACACCTTCCCAGTTTGAGTCTGCGTTGATTGGATTGAGCTCTGGTCAGAGGCGCCGCCACCTTTGTTTGTTTACTTCTTCTTTTTTTTTACTCTTTCTGTGGGCTACAGTTCTCATCCTAGACTCCTCTTAGGTCCAGAGGATCCATCTCCCTCCCCTTTCCTTCTTTCTGTTATTGTATTATTTTGTATTCCAGCATTTGGGAGGTATATTCCAGGGAGTCTCCCTACGGCGGAGTCATCAGGTCGGCCATTTTGCAGGAAGTCCCTGATCACTATTAATTTATTTAATGTAATGATTTAAAATTTCCAAAGGGAATTTATTAAATGACTTAATGGAGAAATCTGGAAATACCTCTGACTTCAGGTTCTGTGGGAGCCAGGCACCCAGGATGGTCTTAGGATGTTCTCTTCCTGCATCTCTCACATACATTATCTCTATGGAATGAGCCAAATGGTCTCCTGCCGTCACATCCTAACAGTTTAGTAACTCCGATGGAAAATATACTTAGGTCCTATTAAGAGAATTACATTTTTTAAACCAGAGCACAAGAATCAGCTTTATGATTTCACTCAGACCTCTTTAACTCACAAATCTTCTGGTTGGGCCTCGACTATAATAAGTACAGTTTAGAATTTGAGCCTCTTTTTCATGTCAATTTTTAGCTGGGAGTGTAAACTATCTTACTAACATTATTCACACTTCCATTAATTTATGTTTTTTTTTGTTTTTTTTTTTTGCGGCACCGGGGATTGAACTCAAAACCTCGCGCCTGCCAGGGCAGGTGCTTAAGGCACTGAGCCAAACTCCCGGCCCTGGTTTTTTGAGGCAGGGTTGCACTATGCAACTCAGGCCGGCCTTGCACTCGCGTTGTAGCCCAAGCCGGCCTCGAACTCACAACGCTCCACCTACCTCAGCCTCCCGAGTGCTGGGATTAAAGGCGTGCGCCACCACGCCCGGCTTCCATTAATTTATGTTTGATGTGGAATTAAAACACCTAGAGATGCTCATTCTGACTGAGCAGCCTTGATGCGCTGTCCTTCAGTGTGTTCTGACTGAACATATTCAGATCCTCACTGGATGGAAGAGGAAAGAAAACTCTTCAGTGTGGTAAAAAATAAACTAAATGTGTGTGGATTCAATGAAGGCTGATGAACTTACTATCCTAAGACAAATGTCTCTTCTTTACAGCCATGGCATTCATCACTACTCTCAATTCCTTGTTGACAATGTGGTAAGGGTGACCAGCTCTCCATGTATCAGGAGATTCTACTCTGTAAAACTCTGGAGTACCCCGTGCATGCTTTAACAGTACAAATGACCCCACCCATCTAGGTTTTCCAAAGTCTTCCTTAGGCTCATGAGTATTTTAGAAAAATAAAGAAAGGAATCCTCCTAGAGTAGTTAGATGACTTGTGCAAACTTTCAAGCCAAAGTTAGGCTCAGGACCTTCCTGTATCCTGTATTGATGTTTTCATTCATATGGATGGAAATTGCGCATACTGCCAAAGAGTTATAGGTGCACAACATCTTTCCACGGGAGCAGCACTTTTACAGTGTGCTTACCCTGGCACTTTCTTGACATTTATGCACATTCTCTAAGATGGGGACTTACATAGGTGAGTTTGAAACTTAAACCAAGTGAATGCCCTCTTGGTTGGCCTTCCTCCGCTCTCACAGTCTCTCCCAGGTCTCCCCTCCTGCCACCTGGCTCCTCTCTCAACCAACCTCCTCAGTGTTATCTTTCCTCCACAAGGTTCGGTGGCTCTGAGTGCAGATCTGCAAAACAGCAAGATGAAAATGTGTTGAATGTTTTTCAGAATTAAAAAAAAAAAAGCCTTTACCAGCATATATAGTCAGGAGAAGAGAGGTTTTTCTTTCTGTCTTGAGGAGTTATTCTCTTGTTAAAAGTTCAAAATAAGTGAAAGTAAAAACAACTGAATTTTTGTGCTACACACATTAATAAAATTTTTCACAACTTTCCTCTCTTCTGCTACATAACTATCCAACCTGTGTGCTTGAGGAGTTTACCAGTTCCTTACCTGCTCCCATTTTCAGGACTAAGCAAAGTGCAAATGGTTCTGTCTCCCGTTTGGATCGTTCTTGTCTCACCGCTGTCCACTAGAAGCCTCTGCAAAGGTGGGGATGTGCAGTATTTGTGCTTTTCAAACACTTGGCACATGGCTAGGGTCGTTAGCAAACAACCTGTCACTTTCTCAAGTCTAATAAATTTAAATTTACATCTAAGTAGGTCCTTGTGGGCAGTGACTATCATACTGGAAAACATAGGCTTAGATGTTCTGAAAAGGAACTTAATAATATTTATCAAGAATCTAAACAGGTCAATGCATTTAAAAAATTTTAAGAATTACATTCCATGGTAAAATGGTCAGAAAAAGACTTGCATATAAGAACGTCTATCATAACTCTTACATTCTCAATACAATGGGGTCAAGTAAATTGCAGCACATGATCATTAAAATTTTGCTTTAAAATAAAATGTAAACAAATGGGTTAATTCTTCTGTTAATAACTAAATATAGATGGATTCAAACTTTATAGTTATCTCAAAATATACATTTTAAAAATAATTAAAATAAATTGACTAAAGTATTAATAGCTTTATTTTTGGTATTGAACATTCAAGTTATGTTAGTTTCTTTTAATATTTTTCTTGTAATTTAAAAATATTTGTATGATGAACAAGGATTACTTTTTAAGTGGGAGTGTTTCTAGTAAATATTACTTAATACATAGTCATAAATATTATAGGAGTCGTGAAAATGAAATTGAGGATTCACATTGGATGTGGACAGTACAGATTAGGACACACAGTGCTATATCAGAAGCTAGTCAAAAGGGATCAGAGACTGATGGGGAGTATAGAAGACCTCAAGTTTCATCTGCCCCTTCAGAAGGTAGGCTCTGAACTGGAATCATAATAATGCCCTGCTTACTGACAAAACAATTAAGCACCGTAATGTCAATTACAACAAGAAAACTGGGACTTAGAGAAACTAAGTAATTTGTCCTGCAAAGCCAAAGTATCTGGTTCTATATCATGGTGACTTCATGACTTTCTACCATGCTCCACTGTCTCCTAAGTAAGGTCACGTGAATGGCATCTTTTTTTTCCCTCAAGTCATTGAGGAGCCATCCAAGCAAGCAGTAAAGAAGCACACAGCACTGTCCCCTCCAACATATTTCATCTTCTTGTCAGTAGAACAGAACTGCTAATGCTGCTAATGAGGTTAGATTGAGGCCCACTTGAATTCAAAAGTCTGCACTTCACCTTCTAGTCTTTGTATGACTGTGGACATACTGTTTAGCTCCTTCAACCTCAAATTTCTTATTCATCTAATGAGATAGGGGATATTATTATCTAATCTAATTGTCATATCATGACATATACCTTAGAGAGGTATTATGGAGGTCAGGAAGATAGTTCCTGTAGACGCACAATGCCTGGCACACAGTCACCTTGATGCACTATTAATGTAGTTGCTGATGTTGTTTTTTTGTCATAATGGGATTCAGCTGCTATATTTTGTATGGTATCTTTTAGTATTCAAAGAGGAAGTTTTGGTCACTGGTTGATCAATTCCCTCAACAAACACATGCCTAATATGGTACGAGGAAGAGGAGACAGAAGAAAAAATTAGGCATTAACTTTCTTCTAAAGAACAAGAGACAAACATTTATGTTAAGTGATTGCTATAAAGTAAGGTAATAAGTTCTCTGATCAAGAGAGCAACTGACTGCTAGGTAAACTGGGTGTAGTGACATGCTGCTTTGGGTAGTTAATTGCAAATGTGTAAGAGAGAAGGTCAATTTTTATAGAACAATAACTGACATACTTTTCTTGCATCTATAAACTACTAGCTTTCCATATATGACCAACTCTTCTCTTCATTGTGTTATCCTGTCCTCTACCCCATGACCCTCAATGACAATTGTAATAAAGGCAATTTCTCTAAGATGCTATTCAGAGAGTAAAGTTACAGGGTTCATCTAGTGTACTGTGTGGGAAGATAACACTTACTGATGCTACCTAAAAAGAATTCTGTGGTTGAGTATATTTGGGAAACAAGTAAGGCCTTTTTTTTTTTTTTTTTTTTGCCTGTTAAGGTATATGAATGTAAGGCAATATTGAAGGTTTCTGAGATTTGTTGAGGTTTTTAATTCACACTTTCCCAGATAACAAGTATAGATATTTGCCGGGCATGGTGGTGCACGCCTTTAATCCCAGCACTTAGGAGGCTGAGGTAGGAGAAGTGTTGTGAGTTCGAGGCCGGCTTGGGCTACAACATGAGTGCAAGGCCAGCCTGACTTACATAGTGTGACCCTGCCTCAAAAAACTAGGGCTGGGGATCTGCTTCAGTGGCTTAAGTGCCTCCCTGGCAGGAGTAAGGTTGTGAGTTCGATCCCTCATGCCACCAAAAAATAAAAAAATAAAAAGTATAAATTTTTCTAAAGCTATAAGTAAATTAGGGAACTGAGGTTTGTGGAACTCTGTGGGAGTCTTTAAGATCTCTCTTGTCTTCTACATGGTAATCTGTACACTTTCTGAAGTTCTCTGTTTAAAAAGGAGGGGAATGGAGCTTAGGGGATGAGTACGGTGCTGTCTGTGACATATTCGGGGTTATCCCTAATGAAAATGGCTCAGGCTTGATGCGTGGACAGTAACAGCAGGAGAAGCTGAGAGGCTGTGAAGTGCTATGAAGTGAAGCAAGAAACTGCTGAGCTGTGGAAGAATGTGTTGTGGGACGTGCTAAAAATTTAGGTTGAGGCCTTGTAAAATTTCAAGAAATGGTGTCTTCACAAAGATTTTATAAAAGATGTACACAATTATTACAATAACATGAAATGGTACACTCAGTTATATAATTTGGCTTGGTTTTGCTCTGTTTTAAACTCTTAATTAAATTTTCCTTAATAGTTTTTTTTCATATTCTCCCAATATTTCAAAATTTGGTGTCTCTGTACTACCCCTCAATGAGTAAACGTTCTAAAATCACTGAAAAATATCTTAAGCAGTTTATAATATTTAACTGCATGATTCGTTTTCAATGATTTTGTGTTCATGACATGAATTTCCTTATCAAGTCAAGTGAATCTTTCTGATGTCTGGTTAATTATTGCAATTTGATGAGTATCTTTTTATTGTAACAAAAATTAAGGTGATTCTGATACTTACGCTTTACTTTAATATTATGATATAAATGGTTCTAGAAAATGATTGAATGATAAAAAGATATTTTCCAAGGGTGGCCACCCTATCCTGGTCATACCTCTTCTGCAGTTGGGCTTCTTATGTTTTCTAATTAATACTAAATTGGAATCTCTAGGAGGTGGTAAATGCTCCATTGAATGAGGCTCACATGAAAACTTTATTCAGTAGCTCAAACAAGCTATTCTTCAAAGAAAAATATAAAAGAAGACATGGGCCTTGACTGCATAGTTGCAAAATATATTCCAGGGTTAAGCAGCAAGTACACTCCTTTGGTACAAGTATTGTGGGAGGCAGGGAAGGGACACCCAGGCACTGATGAGCAATTTGCCTCTACCAGGAGAGAAGACTAAGCCACGGACAGAAGTGTTCAGGGATCTGCTGTCTTTTCCCATCTACCACCAACCCACAGTGTACAATGTACATCTCTTATTTTCTTATACTACAGTAACAACAACAACAACAACAAAACTCCACAGGGTTTACCTTTTAATTAAATGTAGTACCACTTAGGAAGAGGTATGCTAATCGGAGGCCAAATCTGCCACCCTCAGCTTTACAAGATGCTGGCCCCAGCAGAGCCTGTAAAGCTCTCGATAAGAAAAGCCAGGAGCAAGGTGCAGGTCCCTCAGCGATAACCTCCTGACTCCGACATTATAGGTCTTTCTGCTGGAATTGAGTTCTACATCTTACTCGATGGGTTATTGTCACCGATGAGTAATGAATGCACCCTGCCTAAGTCCCAGGGTGCAGGAGGCGGTGGGTCAGGCCATGAGGAGCCCAGCTGCAGGCCCGGAGCGGGCAGATAAAGAGAAGTCAGTTAAAGGCACAGGGACACTGGTGTCTGCTCCAGATCAGCGACTGGCCAGTCCTGCTGGCTGGAGCAGAAAGCACATGCATTAATCACAATGCTCCCTGGGCTAATGGGCAGTGCAGGGAAAGCGGCTGGACCAGCAGAACAAAGGCAGAGCATGATGAAGAGGGCACTGGTTGGTAGTTTACAGGGTTGGTGAAATAAAATAAATGCTAGTAACCAACAATGTGAACTGCAGGCAGAAAGCATGATGAGGTAGCACTATTAGAACAGTGTTTTCTATTCCTTCTGGTGTTCCTTTACAAAGGGGTCTGGATTTGTTTTATTTTATTGGGATGCCTGGTTTCCTTGCCATCTCCATAGGAGCTCAGCTCAGTGAAAGGTATCCTAAGTAAGAGTACTGCAGGCTTGGTATGAGTTCTAGGAGATTTCTGATCATAATTTTAAAAATAATTGTTTAACTACTTCTGAAATATGACAGGTGACATAAAAAACTATGGGATTCAAAACCTTGTATGCAATGTGTTTCTAAATTATTTTTAAAGTCATGATTGAATTAGTTGAACAGTAGGTTTTCTTTTTTCAAAAAAATGCTGACCAGTGTATCTGTAGTGAATTCAGATTTCCACTTGACAATTTCCTCCTGAGGTTTCTGAGGGAGGGGGATGAGCAGGAGAAAAGGAAGGAAAGAAAAAGGAAGAGAGGAGGGGAGAAAAGAGGGAGGAGACAGAATGTAGCAAGCTTAGTAAAACTTTAGCAAAGAAATTGAAATTATATGACCTAATTCTCTTATTTTAAGATAAAGAGGTTTTTAGGAATAATAACGTAGAGGAAAGCAAACCAGTTGACACTTTCTTTAATACTTTAATTGTATTACACTGAACTCTAAGGTGATTTGTTTATAATCTTTTTTTCAGAAAGGTTTTTATAATATCCTTATATTTTTCATAATAATAGCTCTAATACTTATTTTATTTAAAAAAGTTTTTAAGTCAAAAATCCTTGGAGAAAAAAGAAGATGACTCATGAAATGCAGGGGTAGGTACAGTAACTAGATCAACAAGAGTGAGATATAAAGGTGAAAGTTTTTAATGCCCCATCAAACTGTAAGTGGGACCTGAAGGGAATAGGCCTAAGTTGGTCAGTTGGACAAGTTTTCCATCTAGTCAATAACTTGGACCAGAATAGCAGCAGTCTTTTGCATTTCTTTGTCTTTTCATTGATGAAATTGTATTAGAGTACCCCAGTGGCCTGAGTGAGCTGTGTTTTCATTTTGTGATTTAGTCCCATTGTTTCATTAACTTGCTTCTTTTTTCATTTTTAGTAACTGTAGCATAGTAATATCTCAGTATCTCACCCACAGATTCTGCACTGACTAGAGAGGCAACAAATTAGAGACATCAGACTAGTTGTCAGCAGAACTCAGAATCCAGATCTGCTTTGCCAAGTACTAGTTGTTTGACCTTTGTAAGTAGTTTTGTTTTGAGGGTGGAGAAGGTCTTTTTTACATCCCTATAATATAGATTGAACAATAAATGGAGTTTCACTGCTTCTTTGTTCATTACCCTCAAACACAATTAAATTAATCTTGTGGATGGGGAGGGAAAAGGGAATAAAAAGAATCAAGATATGCACATATACTCCACTCTCAGAGATGAATGTAAACATCATATACCCCAAACATGCA
This sequence comes from Dasyprocta punctata, assembly GCA_004363535.1. Lineage (NCBI taxonomy): Eukaryota > Metazoa > Chordata > Mammalia > Rodentia > Dasyproctidae > Dasyprocta > Dasyprocta punctata. Next base: position 51,295 of record RJWM01011272.1, on the reverse strand, counting down.
CTAATTTTAAAAAAGGAAAAAAATATACATATATATATATATATATATATATATATATATATATATATATAGAGAGAGAGAGAGAGAGAGGCACTATCGAACTCACAACCTCACACCCACCAGGCAGACGCTTAAGCCACTAAGCCAAACTCCCAGCCACATATAAAATCTACCATGAATTAAAATGCTACCTGTTCCAATAGTAAAAGTTACACTAAATTTCTGTGGATAGTATGTGAGATGAAGTACACTGGTGCTTTAAATACAGAAAAAAATGTTAGATTTTTAAGATAATGATGTAGAACGTTCTGGCAAATACAAAATTAGCACATCGATCACCACAAATTATAGCCTCAAATTTTCAGTACTGTTTTCCTATGATTTCTTCTCAAAGCCTATCTGTGCCATTCTTACTCACTTCATGACAATAATCAGATCTTTATAGTATAGTGACCTGACACCAACACCGATCCTCCACCCTCCAACTGTGGTGCATGCATTAGGTTGTATACCATGCAAAGAACTACCCAGGCATTGTGTGACTATAGGATATCCCTGAATCTTGTTGAAATAAATATATAGTATTTGGCTTCCATGGTCCTGGACATAAAGAAAGTGAATCAGAGGGAACTAAGAGTATCCCTAAGCTCATAGCTGTTATTTCTGACGAGTTACACCATTTAGAGTAAATCAGGAAGTTCTGTTTTAAGCCAAGAAAGAGGTGATTGAAGGAGCATGTCATGATTTGGCAAAACAATTCTGTTAGTTAACCTTCAGCCTTTGGCAGTACCCCAGTAGGCTCAGGTCAAATGACTATTAATGAATATTTTTCTGAATGTATGATTCTAATAGGTAGGGTGACTGTAGTATTATAGATTTTTTACATTGAACTTCCAGATTTTACAAATAATCAAATTGGCTTAAGAAATATATAAAATGCACAGTTTCCAGAACAAAAAGGGGTACAATATTGAGCCTAAGATTCTACACATAACTTTTAAGAGACTAATTTAATCTAAAGATATTGATTGTAGGTGAAAATCACAAAATGTTATTTAGATCCAGAATGTAACAATAATATATGTGTGTGTTCTATGTTAAATCCTTCTCAAATGGTGTTCATTCTAAATCCCATAAAAAGCACAAAAAGTAAAGTTTATACTGTATCGAGAGCTAGTAGTACAGATGAAATAATGGAAACAAACTTCAGCATGTATTAAAAACTGATAGGTCAGTTTTAATCATAGAAAGTATGACTGTTCATTTATTTCTTACTATTCAAAGGTCATATTGGTGAGAAAGAAAATCTAGAATGAAAATCACTCCGACACTTGCTGTTTTGAGATGTGATTTTCTTTTTTAGACTTTGCTGTGGCCTGCGCCACCACACAATTTAATGCATTCTAAGTTCTGCTAAAAAGAAACTAAGTTCCTGTTAGAATTTAAAGCACAAGGATCCATTTCTGCCTAGCAGTCTTGCAGTTGCGCATTCCCTGAAGTGTATCCCATCTGCTTTGGGGAGCTCTCATTGCAATATGCAGTGATTGCAGGATAAGCACACCATTTTCCTGTCAATACTTTCCTATTAGCCTCCTGGATCCATACATCATCATCTTGCTGGCCTGCAGTTTGCTTATCTTTGTCTCCGAGGCTGCCTTTGATTTATCTAACACCCAAGCTAATGAGGCATAGAGCCCAGGGTGGCTCCAAGGATAATGCACTCCTGTATAAAAATGCTTAAGGAAGGATCAAGTGATAATCCATTCTGGACTAAAAGGTCTAGCCCTTCAACAAATGTTGTATTTCTTAATCGCTAAACTAAGACTGTAATAGCTCCCCCTTAAGCTACTACCATCAGTAAAACTATACACACTAACTACATGCGATTTACCAAAAGAACTGAAAATTGGATTTTAATTCGTCCTTCAAAAAAACAAAAACAAAACAAAACAAACAAAAGCCAAAAAATAGTAAATGGTTTCTATCTTAGCAACAGTTATCACCATTATTTGACAGCATTCTTATGCAAGAATAAGTTAGCTTTAATATTTAATTTACAGTAATAGTTTTATATTCCCTCACTGGGACCTATGTTTTTCTAAAGACAAAAATAACAGAAGCTACAATGTTACTGTGGCATGGATAAATCAAGCCAGCTATTTCAATAATGGAGGTAATTACAAAGTGTACATATCTGAAATGTACTGAGTGGTTAGGGGTTGTTTAATTAACATAAAAATTTCAATATCATCTGCAAGTGTGTTTGTATCACAAAAGCATTGTTAAAAATGTGTTTTAAAATAGTAATGATTTTCACCATGTAAGTTATGCACATTTTGGCTATAGAAACACTTTTTACTGATACACAGTGGACTCTATATCACCACAACTGTACAACACAGCATAAAGAAACAAGTGATTTATTTTGGTCAAATAATCAACTTAGAAAAACAGGCCCCAGTTGTTTCTCTTAGACACAATGTCAAAATAATGTATCTATATTGATCTACATACATAAATAATTACAAAATATTCACCCCACTTTTCAATATAAAGAGACATATCCACAGTACAGAGACTTTTTAAAAAGTATTTTGCTTTTTTATTCATCTTTGAAATGAGAAATAGGATAAAGAAGACTCTTTCCTTAATGAATCTTTTGCCAATACTAGGATCACAATGATTCTATTTAAAAGCAAATATGAAAGAAAGAAAAGAAAAAAGGAAAAGAAAAAGAGGAGCTGGAGAAAAAGGAAAGGGAAAGAAGTAGAGGGAAGAAAAAGAAGGCAAAAAGAAAACAGGAGGAAAGAGAGGTAAAGACAGGAGGAACAGGAAAAGAAACAAGCCAGTCTGTGACTAAATTGTAGCAAAAATCCCAAGGGAAGAAAACCTCCCTGGTATCATGATGCAACAAAAAATCCTTCATCCATTCCTTCATGTCGTGCCCCTGAGGACCTGACCAAGGTAATAAGTCCCTTTATTGGTCACTAACCAACATTATTGAGAACCAGGGTAGAATTTAATGATGTGACATTATTAGGAATTGTTATTGAGATGTAAATGATCTTCAGTTGGTTTATTTAAGTCACATAAAGAACCTAGTTTAGAATGAAAATTACTTATTGATTATTAGAGCAATTAACAGAATAAATTTTAGTGCTGGTATTAACATTTTTCTAAAGTCCAAAACTGTTGCTGCTTAAACTCAGCAGAACATTTAATTGGTCTGGGACTCAAAGATTATCTCCTTTGGAAGGTTTCCCCTTAAAGGATTTGTTTTTAAAAGAAGAAACTAATTACCAAAATCACTCTAGATTATTTGAAGGGTTTTTGTTTGCTTGTTTTGTTTTGTTCTGCCTTTAGTAGGGGGAGAACAAGCCATAATACGATGGAGCTGCATAAATTTAATTATGTAAGTAAAGGAATGGTATATTCTATTTGTGCTCTATTAAAAAAAAACTTTGAAGTCAGTTAAAGTGAGATCCTTATTGTAGATTACCCTTTCCATGTCCTCATGCTACTTTCTGTCCATCAGCATCATTCATTGTTTATGAGACTGATTGTTCTTAGCTGTAATTTCTTCTTTCATTTGCCTTTATTTTAAAGATAGGGTCAATTGCTAGAAAAAAAAAAAACCTTTGTCAAAATTATCCTTTTATGACTTCCAAGAAGTGCTAATGATGTGTATGTACATTTATATGTGCAAAGGTGTAGAACAAGGTTAGTTAGATATATAATGCAGCACTCAAATCTTTGGGCAAAAGTTGTATTTGCTTTTTTAAAAACCTATTTTATTGCAATTAGTTTCATCCAGGTACACCTGGCTACCATGGTGCTCTGCTGAATAGTCTTCAGAGGGACTTCTAATTGGCCTAATCTGTTAACTGGCTTCATTATTGCAGTCTTAAATGTATAGTAAAACCAAGTGTATAATTTGACCAACATTATTGTATTAGTTTCATCATGGTGCCAAAACAAAGTGACTTAAAACAACAGAAACTTACTCTCTCAGCTTTTGGGAGTAGATGTCAAAAACCAAGATGTCAGCAAGGCTATGCTTCCCCTAAAAGTTCTAGGGGAGAATTCTTTCTTGCTTTTAGATTCTGGTGACTTTCAGAAATTCTTGAGTTCTTGATCTTCTTTAGTTCATAGATACATCTCTCTAAACTGTCTCTGCCTGATCTTATGATCTTAGGTGTGCCTTTATATCCCCTTCTCTCTCTCTGTCTCCCTCCCTCTCTTCCTTCCTCCCTTTCGTTTTGATTCAGGGCCTGGCTATGTAGTTTAGGCTGATTTTGAACTCCCTAAATCTTTGTGCCTCAGCCTCCTGAGTGCTGGGATTACAGGTGTGTGCCACCACACCTGGCCCCCTTCTTTTCTTATAAGTCAGACTCAATGCTCACTGTAATCCAGTAGAATCTCATTTTAACTTGATTTTGCTTACAAATCCCTATTTCAGACAAATTCACATTTATAGAACTGAAGATTAGGACTTGATTATATATTTTGGAGGACATAATTCAAACTACTACAGCCATATAACTAATAATCCTCATCTCCACCCGCTTTTTTAATAATAGTTGCTATTTTGTGAGTACCTGGCACCAGGCACTTTGAAAGTTTTAAAAACCTATGAATACAGGTGCTATAATTACTTAAAGAGTGCATTTTATATGCTTCAGTGAAGATCACAATGCTTGTAAGTGGTGGAATCAGTATTTAAATCAAGGTTTTTTCTATTGCAAAACCCATACATTTTTCCCTATGTGATCTTTACGAATTAAAGGGGTATAAAGTTCTTATACTTGGTTTTGTAGTAGACTTGTTCTTTAAGTAAAGGTAAATTAAACATGCATACCAAAAATTCAGATTTAAGAGAAGAAATAATAGTTTAGGCAAAACAACAAACATGCTACATTCACAAAGACAGGATCCCAACTTGCAGTTTTCTTGAAAATAATGGATATCACCATGTGTCATGTAAAATCTGAAGGTTCCACCAAATATACACTTTTGTTGTTCCAAAGTTTCCATGTATTTCAGGACAGACATCTGTTGAAGAATTTTAAAGCTCAATGATAAGCTGTAAAAGCTTGAAATAGTTAAACGCACAATACCTTGGTTTTATGAAGATAATTTGCGTTGTGAGTATTCATTTTATGAAAATAATTTGCGTTGTGAGTATTCTGTTCACGTGTTACTCAGCTTTCTATCAGTGTAACAAATGCTGGAGATAATCAACTTGCAAAGAAAAAAGGTTTCTTTGGTTTATGGAGTTGGAGGTTCCAGCCTTGGACGGAAGTGCCAATTGATAATGGCAGGGAGTGGGTAGCAAAGCAAAACTGCTTATCCCATGGCTGAGGAGCAAAACAGAGAAACAGAAAGGGGCCAGAGTCCCACAACCCCTTTCAAGGGCAATAAATGACCTCTTAAAGATTTCAAAACATTTCAATAGTACAATGCAGAGGACCAGGTCTTCACCACATTGATCATTGTATAATGTACGTGTTGCTTAAACTACAGAAGTTTATATTAATATATGTGTTGTATTTTCAAATTGCTTTAATGTGAAATTGCTGATTCAATGCTATGTTTGCTGAAGGTTGAAGAATTTCATTAAAAAAAGAGTTTAATTTTATCTCCAGGTAAAGAGGAGGGAAATGAGTTTAATTTTTTCTACTATTTCCTTATCACACAATTTTTAGAGGCAATAAAACGTTATTAGACTTTTTACTTGTTTGGGCTATAATTAGTGAAAAGCAGCACTTAAAAATATTTACATTTCTCCACTATTTATAGTGATTTTGCTTATTTGTGTCCTTAGCCCTCTGGGTGATATGGGCTGAAGGAGGATAGATATTTTTACTCCTCCTAATTTGTAAGAACTCTTTCTACATAGTGGATAGTAGCCATTTATCTACCACACCTGTTGGATAACATGTTTTCCTGATAAGCACGTCTTTTTTTTAACTTTATCTATAGAGTCTTTTTTTTTTATCTCAACTCTTTTCATTTTAATTCTTCCATAATCAAAGTCATTGCTTTGTTTCATTATAGTTTTCTTTTTAAGGTCATATTTTAAAAGTCTTTCCACATTTCAAGATTACCTAAGTATTTGCCTGCTATCATTGTGGTTTTCATCATCATCATGTTGCTCTTGATAATTATTTTGCATTTTAATACTTAAGTCATGTGACTTCATCTGGCCCAATTCTTCATTCTCATTAAGGACAAGGAAGAAATACTGTTTTTCTTGAGCAGTACCTGTGATATGCCAGATCCAAGCAAGATTCTCCTCGCCAACGAAGTTCCTGCAGCTTCTTGAGAAATCTCAGTGTCTTCAGTTTGCATTCAGTAATCTGAGCTAAAATCCATATGCTGTCTAACCACTCTCCTCATCCCTGTCTCAGTTTCTCCATTATTGAACTGCACAGTATTGCACTTGCCTCAGATTCTTCAGATGTTCTTGCCTTACATGACTGCCCTTTAATTGTGCCATTTGATAGTTAAGACTACTATGTTGTGTTTAACACAAAAGAAGACAGCCATTACAAGAAGTCTCCATAACCTCTCTGCACCTGTTTGCTAATCTATTAGTAGAGATAACAATGATACTCATTCTTGGTTTGATACGGAATAAATCAAATGATTCATGTAAAGTAAATGCTATTAGAATTACTGTTGGTGTTATTATTATTTGTGTTTCTTTAAGTTTGATAAAAGATTTGGCTTTGGGGTGCTTTCAATATCCACTAAATTGGAGCTTATTTTTGTATTTTAATTATCCACACTAGCCCTACTTCTGTTAGAGGACTAATACAGACCATGTGGGACATTTTTATTCAACTCAAGGAAATGCAAATGCCTTTAGAATAGCTAAATGAAGAATGGCATGATAAAGAATAAGCTACTTTTAATGCACTTTTTGGGGGCCAAGTTACTAAACATTACTACCTAAAATTGTTGGAACAGAAATTTGAAAGAATAATTAGGAAACAACCTGGAAACTTTTCAAAAACCTATTGTTACTTAGGGGATGATTTAATACATTTTATTTTGCACTACTTAGTATTTTACAATATATTCTTTTGCAATACAGTGTTGAAAAATATGTCACAATGCAGATGGTATCACAATTTCTGCCCTATTCATTTTTATTTTTTGAAGAATTGAGTTGTGAGATTGAACCAGACTACTTAATCATCTTCTTAAAGGTTAATAATGAAATAGACAAATCTGGTGAAGAATATAAACTACTTCATTCACTGAAACATATACAAATTCTTAATTTTAATGGAATTATCTGAGTCAGCAAAAACATACATGGGCTTTGTTCTCTGAACCAATCTAAACACATTAGGTCAATAGCAGACAATTGAGCAACTGTCACTCTTCTGTAACTACATCCATCAGAAGAAAAAGCTGTAATTACACACTTCCATAGCAGTAACTTAGTGTTCTAAATCCACAATTATTATAAAAGGACATTGTCAGAAGTGAGCACGGTTCGCTTATGTACTTTATTCACCAACAAGCTTCGTCGCCTTTCACAATATTTTGGAATAAAAGAAATTGTCTTAGATCATGCTTAGAATCTTAAAATTGTCTCACTACATCCGAGAAACCTTAATTTTGTGTCTCTGTGTGTATGTGTGCGTGTTGTGATTCTCTGTGTGTGTTAATCATTTAAGATATGCTCACCTTTTACATTCCCTACAGTCAAGCGTATTTTGAGATGTTTTTATTTTTCGGCCTACATATTATCTGTATTAGATAAAAAAAAATTGTCCCGTGTTAATCATAGACATTATTAATTAAAAACCACATGCTTCACAATTAGCCTGTAGGGTTTGTCCTCCTGCCAGGACAGGGAAGACTCCCTGGGTAGAAGATGTCACACTGACTAAGCTGATGCTGTGTGTGCTCTTAGCCAAAAGGCCAAGAAGGAAGGCAGCCAATTGGCTGAAATTTAGCTGTCCATCAAATAGTTTGCCCCTGCTGGAAGCATGGATTAGGGACCATAAGGCTCTCTGAGGAAGCAGAAAACAGAACAAGGGTTCAAAGTCTAAGAAAGGCCATTGAAAATGGAAGTAATGGCAATATGATAGCAGATGACAGTAAATGAATTGCTTTAGTATTTAAACATTTCAAGCTATGTAACTGGTGAGGGTCGCAAACACATTAATGCTATTAAAAATTCTTCTCTGGGCAGGTTTTGCTTTAAGAGCAAAGATACAGATTACTTGGGGCCATCATTAATGTATACTGCTGATTGTCTAATGATGGGCTCCTCTCTTCCTCCCTCCAACCGAGATTTCAGTTTTCTCCCAGCTCCTCCCCAGGGGACCTGGATGACTCAGTGGTGACTGCATCTTCAGCTTAGCAGATGCTCTGAGAAGCTGATGAGCACTGGTATTCCACCATAACTCTTGCTGGTCTGTGGTGGACATGTGACCAAGTTGGGCCAATCAGATGGAAAGAAAGGTTTTGATTCCACTTTGGGAGATAGAATCTCTTTCAGCCGGACATGAAAGAGACCCGAGTCTGCATCTCAGTTGCTGTTGGCAGGCCCCCGCAAGCAAGAGCCTGAGGACAAGGCTATCACATACAGAAAGTTAGGGCCAGAAGAAATGCCCAAAGGTGGGGCAGCAGCTGACTGTGGAATGCCTTAAACTTGCCCTGCCTCACGCTTCCTATCAAGTGAGATAATATATTTCTAGCTTTTAAAGACCAGTTGGAGCTGGAATTCCTGAAAGGACATAAAAATATCATCTTACAAGGAAGAGACTATCATTGAGGGTAATGTGTGCTGCATGTTTATGTGTATGATGCTTTTATAATTGTGTCCTATATGCATGTCTTCGGAAGCTGCCTTCCTTAGCAAGGTTCCTGTGCACTGAAAAAAGCTAAACACCTGGACTTTCATGGATTAGAGTTTACTCCAACATACAGATAAGTTTAAAACTCATTTCAATTAGCTTACTTTTTCATTTTTTGGCCATAAAATGAGTCATTCATATTTCTTTTTCAGAGATGCACTAAAAAAATAGAGGATCGCTCCAAAATTTTTAAAAATCAAAAGTAAGTGCAATATTGCATAATTATATGTCATTTTTGTTTGTTGGATAGCTGGATTTACCATTTAAGATATTTTTATATCATGCACTTTGATGGAGTATCTTAACTTTAGTTGATGACTGATATGATCCTGAAAAATCTAAAAGGAGCATTCTTGAAGCACTCTGATCAATTCTTTCTTTTCCATCAAACTCTAACAGATCATGTTATTTTAAGCAAAAAGTGAGACCCATAACTATGCACCAGGCTAGGAAAATTGCTTTAGTGCAAAGATTGAAAAGGCACCGCATGGTTGACATGTGCAGTAGAGCAGAAGTGCCAGGCTGAGAGCTCATTTGCATGAGCGCCTGGTCCCCAGGCAGCCATCCCAGCCACCAGCAGAGCAGGCTCCTTTTCTCCAGCGTCTGTGATATCCTCCAAAGGCTGACCTTTTATTGCAAATCCAGTGACCACGTTACATAATTTGTGCTGCATAGCAAATTGGGGGTCATCTGCTTATGTGAGGTCGAGGGGTAAACTGGCCCCTCTGGGTGAGTTCCAGCTCTCTTTCTCCTCCAGCTAAGACCCATCAGATGCACACTGTACCTGCCTGAGGCTGTGGCTCGGTGATTTGCTTGGGAAAGGGACAGTTCTCTGAAATTAGACAAAATGTATGAGAAACTAAATTTAGAACATCTCATTCCAAAGAGACAGAGACTTGGTTTCAGTATTAATTGTGAGGATACTTCTGGCAATTTACATAAGTTTCTTTGAGTAACTCAGGGGAAAGTGAACATGTTATTGGTCTGTATCTTTAGAAATAAAACTTTAGACAATCTTTATTCCTCAACTCTATCTTTAAAGACTTATGGAAACTTGATTTCATATCCTGTCTTGGGGAAAGTACCAGAGATACATGGAAGGATGGTCATGGTTCTTGTTTCCGTGGTACTTATGTTTGGAGGGAAAAGAAAACAAAATCAGACGATTATATAGGCAAAGATAACATTAGCTTGTTTAAGTACTATGATCAAAGGTTATACGGTACTGGCAGAGCACAGAGAGAGAAAGACTGTGTCAGAGAGGGTTTCTACGGGAAGTAACAAGGGAAAAGAGAGGTAAAGTATATAACTAGAAATGAAAAATCCTTTGCAAAGGCCCAGGGGCAAGAAGAAAGAATCCTCTGAGGAGCTGAATGAAAAGCAGCAGATGGGAGGGAAGTGGAGAGGAGCACAGACTGAGCCTGCAGAGATCCTGCCACCCGGACCATGGGGTGGGCCAGGCCAGTTTAAGACTGTCTGATCCTAAGAGCATTAGTTAGTTAGTTGTTTTCAGGTGGAAGCAGGCACGTGTGAAATTTGATTTAATCTAGAAAAGATCATTCAAGTTTCAAAATGAAGAAAGGGGACAAAGAGTAATATTGTAGACATTTGTAAAGCTTTACTCACCATGGCAGTCTCCTTTGGCAAGTTCCTTCCTTTCTCCTACCCCTCAAATATGAACTAGGCTCTGGAATGGTCCCATACATGGTCACTGTCTTGATGATCTCACCCAGTTTTGTAGCTTTAGATGTTATTTATGTATGGATGACACTCACATTTATACCTCAAACTGAGACCTTTCCCCTGCGCTGTCAGACACCAAATGGCTCTTTAACTTCTTTTCCGATGACTAAAAGACACCTCCCACATACCAGGTGCAAAGATAGATCTACTGACCCTCTTCCCTAAACTTGCTTTTCCCATGGTTTCCAAAGTAAATTATTGGCAACTTCCAGATTCCAATGCAACTACTTGCAGTCACCCCTAATTCTTCTCTTTTTCTTACATTTCACATCCAAACCATCCTTAAAATCATGTCAGAATTGAGCCACTTTTCATTTCCACCACCATTGTCCTGGCATGTCCAGCAACATCTCTCTCACTTCAGTTGTTCTAACTCCTCTTGATGCTTTTATAGAGTTTTCTCTCCCAGTGTCCCACCCCAGCCTTTTTGCGATACAGCAGTCACAGTTGACATAAACTGCAGACCTGATCACACAGTCCATGCTTGATACCCCATAGTGGCTCCTAATCTCACTTAGAGAAGGGCCCAGTGTCATTGCAATGCCCTTCAAAACCCTACTGTTTGCTGCATACCTCATACATACCCCATCTTGTTTCCTCTGCTCTGGCCACAGCTGCCTTCTCACTCTGAACATCTGAAGTATGTGTTTCCACTTGGGCCTCTGAACTTGCTGTTCACTCAACCTGGAATCCTCTTCCCCACAGTGTTCCCCTCACCCATCCCCTCGGCTTCTTTAAGTCTCTACTTATGGCTCCCCATGAAACTATCCCTGTTCACCTGTAACTGCAGCCCTTTTCCACTCCTGACACTCTCATCTTCCTTCTCTGCTTGATTTTTCTCCATGGCTCTCATCACCTACTACATTTCATATATTTTACTTTGTGACAGCTTTCTCCTTGCTGTGCTTTCTGAACATGCTCACTAGAATGTGAGTCTCAATAGTAGCAGAGATTATTGTTAAAAGTTCTCTGTTGCTGTTTCTTCAGAACCTAAAAAGAAATGTTTGGCACTAGTAGACATCTTATTAACATACATAGTTGAAGTAATTAATGTTCGCATTTTTATCATTTAGGTGACTGTTTGGTTGTGGAAAATGTTCAATAAATGTTTCCTAAGTGAATAAATGGAATGACTTAGCACGCATTTTGGACTTAAGCAATGGATTTAAGCAACCATCGCCACCTGAGATAAAGTGCTTAGTAACAAGCTTTTGTTAATTTATTTCCATAATGTGTGTTCAAAAATATTTTTGAATGGCAAATTTTTGAAGATTTTTACACTGCTCAGTCTTCCATGATTGGTAGTTTATTTGAATTTCTATACAGATATATTTTCATGTTTTTTCCTTTTTTTATTCATTTATTTTCAAGGGTCCTTTTACAGCAGGAACCATTTTCACCCTGAGTTTGTTGAGCCTCAAACCTAAGAAACTGTTAGTTGTCACAGGATACAAGGGTGAACGAATGAGTGAATGCATAAGTAAATGTAAACAAAGTGAAGCAGCTCCCCTGAGAAAATGTCCCACTGTTTAGTCCCTCTTTTCTGTTCACAGACCTCTACTTTCCTATACATTTTGACTGCAGGTCAAATCCTCTTCTAGAAAATCCATTATGGACACATGACTCTTTCTCAAAAAAGAAAACCAGAAGAAAGAGATAGTGGCAGCAGAGGGAACTCTCTCTCCAGTGAAATTCCCAGAGGATGTACCGCAGGGTTACTGGAGCAGGGCAGGGGATACTGAGGCTATTTAAGAATGCACACTCTGGGTTCTGGTCCAAATCTCCTGTGTCAGAATTCCAGGGGTAAGTGATGCCACAAAGAAGTGATTGTATAATCTTAACAAGCCTCTTCATTATTTTCACACTAAAATTTCAGACCTAGCACATCCTCTGAAACTGAGAAATGAACTTTCCCTTAATGAGACCAGCGCCTCTACGGTGCTGTCCATGGTGACAGAGGTGTTTCTGTAGCTTAAATGCAGAAAAGTTCCCAGAAACTTACCATAGATGACTGTCTCCACTGAAGGTATCTGTTTCTGAACTAAGCTGAACACAAAATTTAGTTTTTAATATTCAGGAAGTTAGAGGCAGGATTTCTGGATCCCTGTATTAGATAAGATTTAAGGAGAAGAAACAGCTTTATGGACTAAAAGAAGTTCTAAGAAATAGTAAGAAATATTGCTACTCTTGATTTGGAGTAGTTAGTGGTCAGTAAAAATTTAGGACCAGAAAATAGACTTGCAAGGTTTACAGAGCTAGAACTTTTGCACTAAGAATGAAAAAAAGGACCTGGCCATATTCTGACAATAGGATTTACATAAGAAATTGGTAAACCCATGATGGTAGATACCATTCTCTATCCACTGAATAAACAGACAAAGGATACTGAAAAGTACAGAGGCATGGATTTGAATCCAATATTATGTATATTTTCAAAATAATGAAATTTTTAAATGCTTACCTGAATTTTACAGAAAGAAACACTTACAATCTCTTTCAGTGAACATCTTTAAAATGAAGTAGGTATGAACTTGTCTGGGTATTTGAGAAAAGACATTGCAGCAAAAGATATTACAATTATAGTGTTTCAGATGCTCTTTGAGCCCTACCTATGTAATATGAAATATTTCAGGTAGTAATTTATAGATGATATGAAGACACACCAGTTCTACATAGAGAAGTAGGTACAAATTCAGTGAAGAAAGTAAAATTTCAAAAGGAGTTCTTTGATAATTTGCATTCCCTAAATTGAAAGAAAAAAATGAAGCTTTGGTTTTATATGGCTTTGCTTCATTAACTTGATCTTTGGCAAAATGAGATTCCTGATTTCCACCTACACAGTGGCATATGAAATGGCAGTTAATTATTTATATCTCCTGTTATTATCATCAGATTAACACAGCAGGTATATGCAATAAGCAAATGTGTTTGACTTTTCTACATTTACTCCTGACAGTCTGGAAACAGACTCATTTCCTGGATTTCCTCTTATTTTCTGGTATTTTTCTATGATATAGCATTAGCATCACCATCATACTAAAAACCTGAAGTGTTAATTAACAGCATATTTGATCTACAAAATTATGAGCAGCGATAGTGGACATGTTGATTTTAAAAGCTGTCTTTGTAGAAAAATATTTTCAAAATTTTCATTTCAATAATAATTCCTCTAAATCATCATGAAGTTTGGATTTATTTCTGTAGTACGGGGGATGGAACCCAGGTATAGTGGTAGCACTATACCACTGAGCCTGAAATTTGCATTTTTTACTTTAACAATTATAATTTAATGTGTTCAGACTTAAATTTGAGGAACCCTTGAGAAAACATGCCTATTATTTAATTTAAAAGTCACTCATTTACAATACTTTGATGTTAGTATATAACTCTCAACCAAATGTTATCTGTAACCCTCATTTCAAAGACCCTTCAGATATATTTCCAGGTGAGATGTATAGTCATCTGAATTTGTAAATTATGTTTCTAATTCAAGTTGCAGCAAAGCAGTCTCCTCTTCAAGCGCTGTGGCTTAACCTTATGGAATGAAAGAGTGACTGATGAAAAGACAGCTGTCCTCTGTAGGGAAATTCCAGGAAATTCTAACCAAATGCAGAAGGTATATGGTTTTTATGCTGCCACCAGTATCTCCAGAACTTGGCTTCCAGCAGGGTTCCCATGTTAGATAAAAATCCTGGTGCAGCATCTTTCTTCTTAAGTTTCTAGCAGGTATATGCTAGATCCTGACTACTAAATACTTTGTAATTAGAATGCCTTGGGCAATTGCTGTCATCCTACATATGTCAGGAAGGGAAGGCAGTGTTAGCATGACTGTGCTCATTTCTTTAACATCCTGTGCCTTTGGACCTAAGCACAGCTGCCCGAAGGGCCTGTGTTTGATGCATGAACTATAGAAAGACCTCAGAAATGAATCTAATTATATCAGTATCTGAGTGCTTTGTGGAAGCTAGATGCATTATGTATAACCAAGACTGATCCACTGTATAAGGAAAAAATAGTCCAACATAGGTACTGCTACTTTTTAAATAGCACTCTTCAATTTTTCAGTTTATTGTGTTTGTTGTCTGCCTTTCCAACACTGGGATGTGATTTGCCAGTAATTTTCTGTTTTTGCTAGAAAACTGGTTATAATACTTTGAACAATGATTGACACAAACATAGGGATAGATGAATGAATATTAGCTTTTAATACTAGCCAGGAAATTAGGATAGTTACAGGCAAATAGTCTATGTTTGAACTGTTTTACCCTATATGATAAAGTGAGGGAAATATGTTCTTCCTAAACTGTGTAATGACTATATTATTATCAGATATCAAAAGTGATCAAGAAAGTACAGAGAGAGAGATAATATATTATCTTTGAGAACTGTTGATCTAAAGAACTAAAATTCTCTGAAAGAAAACTGAATTTCAAAGTGCCCAGCCTGCAATGTAGATTCTTAATGATTTTTTTATTGGAAAAATAATGATGAAATAAATTACATCAATAGGATGTCAGTTCCTAAAGACTTCACAGCGAACCTCAGGCTATGATTATTTTGACAGTGAACATTGGTATATCGTATCTAGAAATTTAGCCTGTTACTCTTTTCAGACACACAGCAAATAGAATTTGGTTTACAACTTGATTTCATGCCCACTTAGAGGAAAAAGGTTTTATTTTTTTGTAACTAAGAATAGGAACCAAAAATGTCCTAAAATTTCTAAAAGAATGACCTGTACTTTATCACTATCAACATAATTTTGGATGAGGTATATTATTAGTAGTATTTTAGATTATTTATTATATAGCAAGGAAATAGTCAATTTTCTGATTATATATATGTAAATATTCCCACTTTAATCCTCCGTTTCTTCCATCTCTATTTTACTCATCTACGCACTTAGAATATCATAAAAACACGCAGTCTTAAAGGCTCAGAAGAGACAGGAATTATTTGAGATACCAGAGAGATCTAAATATCCATCTAGCTTCACCATTTTCATTTAAAGAAACTAGAGGCTGGAGAAATGATGAACCAAAAGTTGCACAGTTCCTTCACGGTGATGATGGGACTGAAGTTTCTCTTTGGCACAGACTAATTTCCTTTGCTTTTCCTTTAACGACTCACCTAGCCAGTCAGCTGAAGATATGAGGGAATCTCAATTAATACTGGTTGGTTTAAATTGAACCGAGTCAGAACAAAAATACTTTTATATTTTATACAGATTTAAAAATAATCGACTTGTTTTTTAGTGCAGATCTGAAAAGCATTCCAAGAGGACATACATAGATACAGTTTTAAGAATAGACTGAGCATGATTCAAGAATGTGAATCTGTGCTGCTGAGTATATTACTAAATATTCATTGCTAAATGAATTGCTGAAGCATAGATATCAATGGATTTTCCCAGTTAATTAGTGAAGGTCAGGAGAAATTATAGGAGATGAAGGGTGAGGAGATGGGGGAGGCCATGGGATAAATGGATCACAAAAACGAATCACAAAATTTCACTATAGAACTCCCAGGTAAGGCAGAGAGCAGTAGCGCTTTATAAAAGAAGGTATTATTAACCCAAATGAAGTTGGTGAGGATAATTTTAGCATTTACTCTTAACCTTTTTAATAATGAGTTCACATATTTCCTCATAGAGATCTATTTTTTTATTTTTCCTTCTGGTCCTTTCCAGAAATGATCCTAAGTTGCAATTTCATTACTTTGGGCTTTCAAGCTAGAAGTCTACATTTTAAACTCTTTTGAAACTGAAAAATGATTTTCATTGCTTATTGACACATATTACATCACATATTATAAAGCAATGAGGGATTTAGGAGTTTGATGAAATCCTATCCCTTTTCTTTCAAAATATAGGTGACAAAACTTTTATGTTTTTAGATGCACACACAGGCAAATGCAAGTCAAGAGTGTATAAAGAATTTTTTCCCTTAACTTTGGTTACATTCGCCTGGTGAGGATCTGATTGACTGAGGGAAGAGAATAGCTCTCTCGGGTCCCCCCAAAACCCTGGGGACATCTCAGATTACATTTAGGAGGTCAGAACTCCTTGATGGTACTATTGTGAATCGACATAGGAGGCTGATGGAGAAAGAGTAATGTGTCACAGAGTCTGGGATATAGCTCAAGACATTTCTCTGAGCTTTTTTTTTTTTAAAAGAGAAAGAAGATATCACATTATTTTGTTTGAATCTTGCTGTTTTCAACACTAGGCCAAGAAATGTAGCAGAAATTTGACAGATTTTTTTATGCATAAAGAATCTCTCAGAATTATTTTCTGATAGTTCTACTTTCTAATTTCTTTTGGTATTCTAACAGGGTATTTGGCATCAGTGGCTTAGTAATATAATTTGACAGTTTGAGAGGTAGAAGATTCAGTAGAATTTATTAATTTGCCAATTTTCTACATCTATTTATTAAGCAGAATAAAGAGAGAAGTTAATAAGATAATTTTCTTACAAAAAGATGCTATGATAGTGCTGAATGTAACGTTTAGAATACAGTTGATGCTGTAAAGGAATGGACCTAATGGTACTGGTGGTAAATTATCTTTAGTGAGAATGAGACAGTTTCATGTAGCATTCTAAACTAAACCATGAAAGAGAACACAATACTTGAAATATTGTTCACATTTATTCCTCCTTACCTTGCCTTTCTTCCCTGCTAGCTTGTAGCTCTAGCTTTTAAGGCATCTTTAATTCCTTCTGCTTTGTGCTCTTGGGAAGGCCTGCACTTTGAAAATACTTGACATTCAGGAAAATACACTTTATATGTTAAAAATCAATGGTGACACAATATTTACAGCCCAAAGGCCAAACATTTGGAGTGTCTTTATAGAGAGTAAGTGCTCAGAGACCAGCTTTGTGCTACTAAGCTGTAGACATCAAAGAATAATAATACAGCAGTTTTCAACCCAATGGCCCGAATGGGCTTCAGCCCAGTGAAGTGAAGTATCGAGCTGTTTCACAGATCTGTAATAGAGAGCTGGCGTGGGAATCCTTATTTTATCTTAATTACTAAGGAGCCCTTCATGTCTCAGAGGTCCCCATGTTTTGTTTCAAAACTTCTATCTGGAGAATGAGTTTATAGACCTGTGTCTACAAAAGAATGACAATACTTTGAATTAGGTTTTAAGAAGATTCAAAGTGCAGCCAGAAGGAGAATTCTTTTGCTAGTCCCTGCTACATTGCAGAGTTTCAAAGACAGCTGATGGTAGGCCTATGATTTAATAGAAAGAAAAGAAAGTGCAGTGGTTCGCGACTCCCCTGTCACCTAGGAAATGTAGTTTTCCCAGGTTAAGCACACACCCACAAGCACACACAAGAAGGACACAGCATTTACTGACTCATTAGAAACATTTTGTGGCTGGGGGAAGACCGTCTTTTGGTTTATACATTTGACCCCCTTATTTTTATTAGTTGCTCTTTACTAAATCAGCAGAAAGAGGATGGCAGTAACTATTACTGAGCTAATAATAATTACAATTATCAAGACCAAATATGATTACTGATGGCTCCTACATCCTATTGTATGTGTGTACCATGGTAACACAGATGTGCTACTTCTGCTGCTGAGCATGAACTTTCTGTGACCTATCATTTATCATCAGATGAAGTTCTGCCTAGCCTAATAGGTACATTACGTAACAGAGCTTTTTGATGGTGAAAGGGATCCGTTTAAACCACTGATGTGGTAGGGTTTCAGATGGGGCATAGAGTGTTCATTCTCTTTACTTGTAAAAGAGACTCCGAGGGAGTTATATGAACATTCACCTTGGAGAAAACTGTTGATGAAGCCAGACCAGGCTGATAAAGGAGCACTTTGGGATTGGCTCCAGACTTGCAAATACGGAGGAGTTAGGAAAAGCAGCTTCTCAGAAATACCACTCATATCATTATCACAAGAGGAATCTACAGATTTTCTAGTGCACTTTTCTCTCATTTTCTGGATGATGAGATTGATAGTTTCAAGGTCACATATCTTATTTATGCCTTTTTCTGGCAAACTACAATGTTTTTGGGGGAATAAAACACAGAAAGGACATGCCCTTTCACCCATGGGTATGAGACATCTAGGAAGCAGTTGCCCCTAAGATTGCTGCTAAGAAGCATATTTTAAAAATCACATTTATTGATATGCCATTCAGTGAATTATTTTAGCTGGGCGTGGTGCCACATGCCTTTAATCCCAGCACCTGGGAGGGTGAGGCAGGAGGGTCTTTGTGAGTTCAAGACCAGCCTGGGCTACAAATTGAGTTCAAGACCACTTTGAACGGCAAAGTGAGACCCTGTCTCAAAAAATAGGCCTGGGGATTTAGCTCAGTGTCATAAGTACCTGCCAGGCAGGTGCGAGGTTGTGAGTTTGGATCGCCAGTACCAAAAATCAGTCAATCAATCAATCAATAAATAAAGTCCTTTCCTAAAATTAGAGTATGTGAAGTATGTTAGTATGTCAAGGAGAGTATGCTATGGAGCAAGCTGCCTTTGGGTTGGAGTGGGGGGGTGCTGCTTTCCAGGGATTTAGAGCATGTAGCAACAGCACATGCTGATTCTAGATTGATACTGCCATGAACTCCTCAGCTGTTGTATCCCATTTTCTGTGCTGCTATATTTTAGCAGAATGCAACATCACCATTGAAGATCCATGGCAATGATCACAGCTGCACATATATGGAGAGAGCTCTTTGGTTGGATGTAGCCGTTAGCGACAAAGTTTGGTGTTATTTCCCTGGGTGCTGGTATGAAGTTATGCTTCTGAACCCTAGGAAGTTCTTTCATCCCAGCAGGCTTTGAGCATCATAGGTCCCCGAAGAGAGTAGGCCAGAAGCATTTGCCAATAGGTAATTATGTCTGTTTGATGTGCACAAGCAAACAAGAAGAAAAGAATTCACAGGTTATTTTGCAGAAGGCAAAGCACCTGCAGCCCTGAGGTCCATGTTAAAGAGTCTCCTGAAGGAACTCCTGAGGAACTGGGAAGGTTCGTGGAGAAGTGCTAAAGGATCAATCAGCTGAGTCAGATTTCTGGACTATGAGGCTATGTTGCTCGAACTTGCTAGGGTCTCTGTAACAAACTGAGAGATTTAACAGAGATAATTATATTTATTATATTTTAATTGACAAATAATAACTATATATTTATGAGGCATAGTGTGATGTCTTGATATATGTTTGTATTATGTAATAATTAAATCAAGCTTAAAATATGAAGCATATTACATTTTTTACAGTGAGAATATTGGAAATCTCATTTAGCAATTTCAAAATAGACAATATGTTATTAACTATAGACACAATGCCGTGAAAGAGATCTTCAAAACACCTTTCTGATATTGTATATCCCCTGCACAGCATCTTTTCATCTCTCTTCCTCCTCTCTTATTTCTCTCTGTCTCACATCTGGTAATCATCATTGTACTCTCTATTTCTATGAGTCTGACATTTTTTAAGATCCACATATAGTTGAGATCTTGTGTTACTTGCTTTTTGGTGTCTGGCTTGTTTCACAGAATTTAACACCTTTTAGGTTTATCCATGAAACAACAGAAATATATCTTCCTCCATAGTTCCACAAGCTAGAAGTCCAAGATCAAGGGGTTAGGAAGGTTCCCAGGACCATGAAGGAAGAACCTATTCCAGGACCCTTTCTGTGGTATTTAGATGACCAAATCCTCTATGTCACATCACACTATTTCCCCTCTAATATATCTGTATTCATACAAATGTATTCTTTTACAAGAACAATATTCACTTGGCATTGGGTCTCATGCTAATAACCCCATTTTAACTTGATCATCTCTCTGAGTACCTGTCTTAGTTACTTCTTTTCTCATTGCCGAGACAAAATACATGATGCCTCAAATTAGGGAAGGAAAGGTTTATTTCTTACAGTTCTTGGAGACTTCAGTCCATACTCACCTGGCTCCAAGGCAGCGGGGCATGGCAGGAGGGCAGTTGTTCATGGTGGCCACAAAACAGCCAATGCAAACAGGCAAGAGAGAGAAGACACGCCTTCTTCCCGCCCTGACACTGTATGTCAACTCCACCCTGGGTGGGTGCCACACTCACACCATCAATCCCAGCACCAGACAACAAACCAATCATGAACACTAGACTCAGCTGTGTCCATGCCATGATTACATGAGACTTGGTGGGGCCACAGGAACATAAACCATAACAGTACCCAATACCCAAATACAGCTGTGTTCTAAACTACTGGAGATTAAGATTACAAAATACCAGGGAGTGGGTCAATTCAACCCATAACAGGGCCCTTACGCTGTTGTTGCTGAGATTCATTTTTATGATTGACAACCAGGAGCTACATTTGGACTCCAAAGAAATGTGTGTGTGTGCACATGTATGTTAATATGTGTGCACTAATTAGCTTCTCCTTAGAATGGGGCTCATATTCAATCCATATTCTTCTATAGTTGTCAACTATCTAAAAGCAAATCAATTCCTTTTTTGAAATGGAAAATTTCTCTTTTCCCCCACCTTCATTTCTATCCTACATCCTATCTTAGTCCATTTGGGGAGCAACAAAAATATAATGTTAATCTCAATAACATAAATAACAGAATTTATGTTTGACAGTTTCAGAAACTGAGAATTCCAAGATCTAGGTGCCAGTACATTCAGTGTCTGGTGAGGGCCCATTTCATGCTGCATAGACAATGTCTCCTTGAGGCCTCACAAGGTAAAAGAGGCTAGCTCATTCACTGGGGTTTCTTTTATGTGGATGTTATTCCTATTCATGACTTCATCTTCCAAAGGCCTCACCTCCTAATATCATCATCTGGGGATTACAATTTCAGCATAAGTATTTTGTAGAGGGCACAAACTTTCAGATTGTACCACTACCTCTTTCTCCTTCCTTAATTTATTTTTCAAATATATCCTCATTGTTCTTTAACTTTTTTCTTTATTTTCTAAAATTTTTTTCACATAGTTTTCTGCTCATTTAAGCTTCTTTCAAATATGTTTTTTCCCCTTGGTTGTCAGAAAGTTGAAGCAAAGACCTGAGAGAGGTTTACTCACTTATGCCATGGAGTTGTGGGGTTTTTATTATTTTTGCCACTGGAATAGCAAGTTTGTTCTAGGTATTAACTCTCCAAAGAGTAACTGTGCTTCATGTGTATGTACAGTATTCATTAACAAGTATATATTGCTGTCAGTGGCTTGCAGACTTAATTGGAGCGTTGAAAAGGAAACTTAGGAAGAACATATTTCACTCTGAGACCCGACTTTCATTCACCCCCATCACTAACACTGAAAGTGTAGATACCAGAGGAATTCTTGGCTTCTACAAACAGGTTATCATACTGTCCTGAAATGTTCTTACTAATTGTTGGATTTTTTCATCTATTATTCCTCCTTTGCCTTCCTGTTTTAGCTGCTAAAGCTAGTGTTCCATAATACATTGCTGGTAAATATTTAATTTCCATTCTCAGAAAAGTGTTTTGCATTTTTACTTCGTCTTTCTCCTCATGGTGATGAAAGACGAGGTGGGTAATATATGTGTGCTGCTGTCAGTGAGTACATGCTCTAGGTATTGTCTTTATACTAAAAGATAATGTATACATTAGATTTCCTGTAATGGAGGACTTCATCGCCTGCTTCTTAATGAGAGGAGCTGACGTGAAATGACCCTAGCTTTCCTAAACACACAGCAATCTAATTTGAACTTGTACGCCAATTACAGGCCTCTGTGGAGCACTTTATGGTGAAACAATCACGTCACAATAGGATTAGAACAGTACACCCCAGGACCACAAGGGAAGCTGGCCCGGGCATAACTGCAGGTTTATTCCTCTAAATTGTCTGTAAACAGCATTGATAGCCACCTTGGTGCCACCTTGGTATTGTTTCTATAAATCCTCCATAGAAACAATCTAAAATGAATAGACAATGAGTCAGTAATGGCCTGTTAGTTCCCAACACAGGGTTGCACCACTGATCTCATGAATACTATTCATAGGGACCCATCCCCAATAAACATTCACAAACAGTAGCACAGATGGGCTTTATGACAAAAATCAGGCTAGACATTCTTAGAAGTCATCGTGAATTGTCCTTCTTCTTGATCTTGCCTTGCAAAAATCAGCTTCAAAGCTGAGTCATTTTGGTCCTCTTGGTAAGTTTCTACTGTCACATATTTTTCACAATCTTCAGTTTCAATCAAAAAAAAATTTTTTTTTGCTGTTACCTGACAATGCAAAGTATCTCTGACTAATGCAAAGACAGGTAGAAGTGCCATGTTTTGAACATTAGAGCAAGTCTTAAGAAAGTGAGAGAATAGAAGTCAGGTCACTGGAATAGAAGTTAACTACACAATTGTGCCAGTCAGACTGAAGTCATTATGTGATGACTAGTTGAAGATCAGTGTAATTTGGCAATATTAGAGGGTCAACCACATACTCGTGAATTAAAGCAGAGCAAAATTGTGACATCAAACTCTAAAGAAGTATTGGCAACATCAAATCTCACTTCTTTGAGTCACAGAAATAAAGGTAAAATATTTTCATTTGCTCTTCTTAATATTTTCCTTCAATGGGACAATTTATAAATATTTGATGTCTGTCTGTGACTTAGTTACTTTTCATGTTGCTGAGACAAAATAGCTGACACCCAAGGTTAAAGGAGGAAAGATTTATTTGGCTTACAATTTGTAGAGGTTTCAGTCCATAATTAACTGGCTCCAAGGCAGGATGATGTGGCAGACTAGGCTCACAGAGGAGAAACAATCCATAAGCAGCTGGTTCCAAAGCAGAGTGGCATGGCACAGGGGCAACACTTCAAGGCATCAGAAGACAGCAAAAGCAGCAAGAGCAAAGGTTGCGGGGAGCAAGTCTTTTTTCCTTCCTTACAATGTAAGCAGGTTACCCCCACCGAGGGCAGGTGTAGCACTCACACCATCTCCCTGCCCTTCTCTTGTACAGGATAAGGATGTTTACAAAGTGAGGATCCTGACTCCCTGCTGAATCACTTAAAAGCCTTATCTCCAAATATACTCACATTGGGAATTAGAGCTTCAACACAGAGTGGGGGAATAGTGGTGGTGGGAATTGAATCCATAGTAATATATTACTAACATTGTATATCAAGAGGGAATTTAATTGAAGATCAGATTTCAGTATCACAGTACTTCATTCATGCATTTCAGAATGAGATTATTGGACCAGGGATATAGCTCAGCAGCATAAGCACCTGCCTGGCAAGTGCAAGGTTGTGAGTTTGATCCCCAGTTAAAAAAATAGAATGAGATTATTGTAGCCTAAAATTAGCATTTAGTTAGAGGTAGATCTGAATTTGAACATTGCTTGGGCCATGTGCTGTCCTCACCGATTTGGATATTTTACAACAGTACAGTCAAACTAGATGTCTCAAGTCTGTTTTAGCCAGGTAGACTTCCACCTAATCATAGGCACCTTCTTCCTCAGCTGCTGAGGTAAAGCACCTTTTCCTATTCATCTTTTTCCTCCTGTGAGCTCAGATTTCCCTCGGTTGCTTTTTCCTATGGTCCTACCATGTGACAGGTCCACGCCACCTGCCATCTTCTCTTTCCACCTGTCCTACCACTAATTTATTAAAGGTTAGCCTTACCTCTGACCAGGTAGTAATAGCTTCCTCCCATCCTGCCACCAAGTCTTTCCCTTACCTCTGACAAAGTTCTGACTTCAGAACTGTCCACTCACTATTTCGCCAATTACATGCAGGATAAAGTCCAAACTTAACCTTCCAGACCTTGCAGAGCTGTCCTCGACTGAGATGCCTCACTTGGTCTCACATCTTTTCACTGCACCCTGCAGACTGAGCTTGTGACTGATTGATATGCTGCTCTCACCCTTCCCCGAGGCTCCCGTGATTTGCCGCTGTTGAACTTGTCTGCGTTCACGTTACTCAACATGCAACAAAAATGTGAGTGCTATTTTGGTCACTGTCCTAGTTGCTGAGAATGTAGAAAGGGGATAAGACCTGGTTCTGGCATGCAGAATTCTTTGTCTAGTAGCATAGGAATAGACATGTAAACCAATAGTTAGAATTTAATATGACAGATAAGAGCTCATAGCTGTACTGCTTGTCATATCTATCTCCAAATAGCTTTATCTTACTCACCCAATTCTAGCTCACATGCCACTTAATCTCTTAGTCCCTTCTCTTATTTCCATGGCACTTCTCTTATAGTCTTTACCACTTTTGCTCATTTTAAATGCGTGTGTTTTCATGTCTTATTTTCTCAACTAGACTCAAAGCTTCTTACAAGCAATGTCCATTGAACATTAAGCTTTGTATTTTTATGAATGTGTTGACAAAAATAATTCTTAAGTTTAGGGACTACAGATGAAGAAGAAGACCCTTCAAATATAACCACTTTCTTTGAATAGTATTGGAAACTTTTGTGATTATCAGATTTTAGCTTACTAATTGACGTAAATAAAAGCCTAGTTGAAAGTTTTGTGGTATGGATCTCAAAATTTATTCCAGAGATTGAACATCACATACAAAAAGTAAACGTAAAGCATTAACCAATACTAATATGTTCTAAGCATTAAAAATAGATTTGATTATGATAATCTGCAAAGTGCTTCTGGACAGTGTAAAAGAAAAATCAGGCATTCTGGAGGCAAAGTTATATTCATTTTAAAAAAAGGAAACGTAAATTTTAACAAATATTTCCAACATTAAAGAAAGATAAACCCCTAGGAATGTCGTGAATTTACTTGCAAATGCTATACACTTCACATTTTAAATTAAAATTTTCACTGACAAAATCTTTTGGAAAAAAGGGAAAACATTAATGTGTATACCCTGGGAAATATATGGAATGATTATGTGTTTCACTGATGCTATAATGATTTTAAATATAAACATGGTAGACTAGCACTATTTTTTGCACAGCGAGTTACTATATATTCAACATACTATCATTTCAATCAGAGAAGTTACATGGCCTCTCATAAAAATTAAGCCAAAGAGTAGTTTGTATAGTTGCTAACATTTCTACACATTTAGCTTTAATCTCCTTAGCAGTCAAAGGAAAAAGAACCATATATAGTTAATTTTATAGTTCACAAGTTTATTATAAAGGTGAAATATAAATTTAGAAAAGTGGAAATTATAGAAAAATATTTAAATGTGGAAAGTATCACCTATAATTCCATTGTATAGGAAATTTTTAAGTGCTTGCAGCTCCTTTCTGGGCCTTTGTTTCTCCTTGACTGTTGTTTTTGCCTTTGTTTTTAATTGCATCATGATTCTTCTCATCTTTTCTCTTTTTTTTAATTTTCCATCTTCAATAGTATCAGTGGTTTGACCACTGTATGACCTATTATGCCATAGATTACCAGGATACATTCAATGGGCTTTATTGGTCTTTCTTTCCCACTACTTCGTATTTGTTAATGTTATCTAGGATTCTGTGTTGACAAATATCTGTTAAGAGTAATGTGTAAGATCAACTCTGTGCTGATTTCTAGATCATTGTTTAATCTAACATGAAAAAGCACATGTTTTTGCATTCAAGAATCTTGAAGATACACGAAAAATCAAGTGTCTTGGGAGAATAAAGCAGAAGGATTGAAAAGTCAAAGTCAAATTAGTAAGAGCTTGTTTCAAAATAAAAAAAATAAATAAATGAAAAGGGTTGCAGGTGTTGTTTAGCATTTCCTTGCCTCAGTCCTCAGTAACTAAAAAAAGACGCCTAGAACCATGATAGGTACTCTGGTGAGAGCATGGTAGAACAGATACACAAAGAAAGAAATAATCAGTTATTTTGACTCCACATCATCTGTTGGTCTCATATGATCTAAGTAATCGCACATTTTTCCTCCCTAATTTTAAAGCTGTTTTGTTTACACTTAACTCCCACTTTTGGGCCAACATTAGTATCTTAACTTGGAGAACAAATCACAGAAAAAAATCTCATTTAAAATATTCTTGACATCTTTCTGTTGATTTTGTGATCATAGGACATGATTGGTATTATTCTACAAGCTCCCGAGGCTCAATCCCAAGGGAATTTAATGAATGCAGGCCCCAAATTCAGGTATTGGAAACCATCAGTGCTTCTTATTGATAAAATATAATCATTATGAATTACAAATGACCCTTCCCTTGACAGAATGCATATCATACACAGTATCATCACTTTCCCACTGGTATTCTTATGGGAAGCTGGGTCACAGTCTGAAAGTTGGCACTGAGGTTTATCCTGTGCTACTTCTACAGTCCCTTATCTTACCATGAGTGTGCTGACTTGAACTGAACACATTTATATTCTATCAGAATTTGTTTAAAGTGATCCACACTGGCAGTGTAAGTCTAAGCGTGGAATTGAAATAATTTCATTTTCAATCATTGCAATCACTTTTTAATCTTTTGAAGAGAGAGAAGATGTCTTCCTCATCTTTGTATTCCCAGTCACTAAAATATTGATTGACAAGTAGATAATAGGCCCTTACGTGACACTCACTGGATTCAATTAAACAGAATTACATTATCTTTCATTAATACCTCTGCTGAATTTTGCTTCATGTAAACTATACATTATAGTTTAACACAAGTGCATGATGTGTTCCAAAACAGAGAATAACTGCTGTTCTATAATATGCATTGTACTGTGATACTTAGATTAAAAATCTATTTTTATTTTTAATTTTTTGTGAACAACTTTGCACTGTTTATAAACTTGTTTCTTAGAAGAAAAAAATTTTGCCTCAGAGCTACTTCTTCAGTTTGCTTTACCTAACCTGTTAGATGACTTCTTATTTATATGCCTCATTCTTAGCCTCAGCACAGTTCTTCTCCTATCTTGCTATCATTCCTGGAGTTTGAGTTTTAAGCTGCTTTATGTGTGTTATGGTTTGTATCTAGTTGTCCCCTAAGAGCCTTACGGACTCATAGTTGGAGCTTCTGGAAGGTGACTGGCTATTAAAAGGTGGAGTCAGTTCAGAAGGGGCAGACCACCAGAGTTGAGGCCTGGAAGAGCTCTTTTGCCCTCCAACTCCTCATTCTCTCTCTCTGCTTCCTGCCCACCAAGCCATGAACCCCTTTTTCTCCTTCTACACCTCTGCCATGCTCTCCAGCCTTGGAACCAGTGGACAATGGACTGAAACCTCTACAAACTGTGAGCAAAATAAACCTCTCCTGCTTTAAATTGTGGGTGTCAGGTACTGTGCCCCAACAATGCGAAAGTGATTAAGACAAAGAGGAGTGAAAAATACTTTCCTTGATAGGATTATTTTTGAAAATGAAAGATACTCTTCCTTACAGATCAAGAAAGGAGCTAACTGCTACACCACTCCTAGATGCAAACATAAACATTTCTCAGAATAAACTTAGCTGAAAGCCCTGTCAATGAGCTTTAAGGGAATTTGAAACTTGGCATAATGAAATCACACCCCAGAGTTTTGCAGAAATGATTGCTGTACTGTAATATGTATTGTACTTAGATGCTTAGATTAAAGATCTATTTTTATCTTTATTTTGTTATCAATTATGCATCTAGAAGAGAAATTCTATTACTAATGAAACCATTGAAATAGATACCTAGAGGAGTGGATGGATCACTTTATTCCTTGTCAGATTCTATATTAGGATTTCCAAAGCCCATTTGAGTATTTATCTACTATTGTTATTGTTGTGGAGTAGTGCACCTTAGGGAAACCTGTAAGAGAAATGAATAGGCCTGATTTCTATATCTGAATCGGCCTTTTCTTGCTGTATATTCTTAGATAAGTAGATTAATACCAATACATGATACGTTCCAAAACAGAGAAAGCCTAATTTAGGTTCTCACATCTGTATCATTTCTCTTTAAAGTAAAAACTATCTAACTTTAAAAAAAACAGAGTTAGAATTTTATCTTTACCTTCATGAAAGGAAATAGACATATCAACTCCTTTTATGGATGAGAGAACAAACGTGTTTTTTGTTCAAAGTCTAAAAGTTATGGCTGACCTGCCATCAATTAATGGCTTTGAAACTTTTGAGTAAGGTGCTTTTCTTGTGCTTTGTAATTGAAAATCTTCAGAATTATGAGTGGATAAAATATCTAATTTTTGGAAAAACTTAAGATCTGATTTCAAAAGATATGATTTCAAAGCATTTAAACTCTTAAAAAATCAAAGGAAGAACTAGTCTGAGCAAATGAAGAACTCATGGTTCTCAAAGTGTGGTCCCTAGACCAGCAGCATCAGAATTACCTGGCAACTGGTGAACACACACACACACACACACACACACACACACACAAAGTTAATTTTCTCTGCCTACTCTGTAAACCTGAGATTTAATAAGGCCTCTAGCCCTCTAAATGATTCTGATGCATATTCAAGACTGAAGAGCACCGCCAGACTTAAGGAAACACTTTCAACTCTATGAAAATGTAAAACTCCTTCAGAGCTTTTGTTTCCTGGCCTGCAACAGTGCAGCTAGAGATCAGGTACAGTGGAAAGTACCATTTTAGGCCCAGGTCAAAAGTAGATCTGGGCTATTTGGGCAATAGCAGCCACCTGAGTTGTTTTAAAGCAAACACAGACTGTCCAGACTTTTTGAGAACCATGGATACATAAACTGATAAATTGTTTACTTGCCTTCCAGCTGGAATAAGGAAGAGGTGATTTTATAAACACAGAAAGTCTGGATGAAAACTGCCTGAGCTTCTCATCAGTATACTGTGAAGCTGAGAAAGGGAACTTGTTAATCTGGGGTTTTCACTATCATGATGGTGAATGGATTCAACTCACTTTAGTTCAAGTGTTTATGCAATTTTGTTGCCCTTCTCTGAGCTATGATTTTCCCTAACTCTAAAGTGAGTATGATGATGGTGTGTATTTGCAGAGTAGCAGAAAATGACTGTGAGTTCACTCTTTGAGCTGTAAGGGACTTCACAAATGTATGCTATGAATGATTAAAGATATAGCATGAGAGGCTACATCTCTAAAGGACCAGATGTTAACATTTCTGTGGTTTAAAAGCAGGGCCATTTGTTCATCACCATTTTTCTACTTAATAAAGGAGCATTCTCAGTTATAATGATATAAAATGCTTTCATGGGATGTGCTGCAGTTTGTCTCCCCCCCGCCAAATTAAAAGAAACACAGCTCGAAAATATGTCTTTAGTTCCTAAAAAAAGAAAGAAAAAAAAGTTATTCAGCACTTTGGACCATTTGACTTAGGAATGAAGGATTTTCTTGGATTCTGTGTAAGAGTATTAATAACATAATGGTTAGTATTTTGTTCACTGACTATCATGGTGAGCTTGTAGTTAGGTAAGAATTGAAATTCTTCAGGAGCACTTGAGCTCAGAGAAATATGGTAGAGTTTACAGGGACAGGCTAGATCCCTAGGTTTGCTGGAGTGTGGAGCCACAGAGGATGGCCTGGAGGCTAGGGTAATTTGTGCCATCTGGTCACTAGTCCTGTAGTTTTCGAACTGGTGCTGGGACAAGACTGAACCTTGGAGCCATGAAGGCCACCTGGTGCTGAATAATAGACCCTACTACTCGACCCGGGAAATCAGCCAGGAAAACAATAAATGATCAAAATTAGAAATTTAATGGAGCAACCGAAATTATGTATTTTAAAAATCTAATATATTATGGAGCTAAAATATACATGAAAATGCATTTTAAAAAATGCAAAACTGATCAACTGGAAGAAAGAAGATGCAAATTTTGAGCCCAGTTTATTTGAAAATAAACAGAAGAAAAAAAGATTGAAGAAAGCTGTGGGAAAGCTGTGGGATTTATGTGACAATGTAAAAAATAAAAACTTTGAGCATATAAAAAACTAGGAGCATGTAAAAGAAAAATGAAAGAAAAAGAAGTAGAAGGTTCACTTAGAGAAGTAATAACATGAAACTTTCCAAAGGTGATCAAAGATAAAAGTATCCAGAAATACTTGGTCAAGGTCACTATCCAAAGTAGGCATTGCCAAAATATATTATAGTAAAATTGTCAAACTATACTATGCATCTCTGTTAGTTCACCAAAAATAACAGTTTGTGCTTTCATTGTTTGATTAGTTGATCATTTTTTTCATGCCTAGATCTTGTAATCCGAGCAACTACTTCTAAAATAACAATATATAATATATTAACTAATGCTAATTTCTTACTATTTTTTTGAAATTCTGTATCATTTGTATCCTTTTTGTTTTGTTTTGCTTTTTAAAATAAAAACAAAAGCCAAGTACAAAGAGAGATTCCTGAAAATAATTAGAGAAGCAAATGGCATATAAAAGAATACAAATAATAGTATAATCATATGTATAGAAAACTCAGAAAGCCCTACCCAAAACTCTTATAAGTAATAAATGAATTTACTAAGTTGCAAGATATAAAATCAGCATTCAAAAATAAGTAACAAGGCAGGCATGGTGGTACATGCCTATAAATCCCAGAACCCTGGTAGGCTGAGGCAGGAGAATTGTGAGTTTGAGCCCAACCTGGACAACTGAGGCTGTGAGATCTGTCTCAAGGCAAAGAATAAGAAAAATGGCTGAGAATGTAGGTCAATGCAAAGGCCCTGTGATTCATTCACAATACCACACACAAAAAATTAGTACAATTTCTATACACTAACAAGTGTACTATTTGATACTATTTGATAATAAAGTTAACAACCCCATTGACAATAGGTATGAAAATGAAAATAAAAATAAAAATATTTAGAAGTAAATCTAATAAGACAATGAAAATCCTGTATGTTAAACACTATAAAATATTGGTGAGATAATCTGAATATATGAATAGTTTCCCTAGTGTAAGAAGCTGAAAGAATAAATAAGATCCAAAATGTATAGTAGATATTACAAAATGGGAAGAAACTGTTCAAAAGGAAAGAGAAACTGGGGTGGAGGAAAGGAGAAAAGAAGGAAGGGAAAAGGAAAAACGTAAATATATATACAAGATAGTTAAGGTAGTTATACTTCTAATTTCTATTAGCTCATTGAAAAGAAAGTTTTGCACCTGCATTGATCAATTTTCATGCCTATATCTTGTAATCTGAGCAGCTGCTTTGACAATAGCAATACACAACATATTACCCATTGTTACTCTCCTGTTACCTTGTTTTGAAATTTTGATATTTTATTTTTTTATTTTTTCTAATTAATTTTTTATTTTGAAGGAAACAAAACAAAAGAATAAAACAAAACAGTGAGAAAAATATAGAATTTAAAAAGCAAGACAGAAGGAAATCCCCTACAGTTGCTGTAATGCATATTGTTATCTCTGAACAGATCCTCGGACTACTGGCCCCAGGCCTGCAAAGTCAATCAGTCAATACAAGCATTAAGCTGTTTTTGTGCTTCAGTTGCTATCATCCCAGTATGTGTTCACATGAATCAGTTGTCTACATGGGGCAAGAAGTAGGGGACTCTTCTTGTCTCCCAGGCTGAACACTGGCTGGTTCATAGGAAAGGCAAACTGACTTCTGGTTCTTTTTCTGACCCACAACCTCCCTTATTTTGAAATTTTGTATAATTGTTTTTATTGTTTATTCTCTTTAAAATGAAAAGGAAATACACTCTAAATTTATGGATTAAAAGAATTAATATTATTAAAATGTCTGTACTACCCAAATCAATCTACAAAATTCAATATGCTATCAAAATACTAAGGATACTGTTCTTAGAAATAGAAAAAATAGCAATATTTGTATAGAACCAAAAGATTCTGAATTGCCAAAGCAATGTTAAGCAAAAAAGACAAAGCTGGAGACATCATACTACTTTTCTTCAAAATAGACTGACTACAAAGCTATTATAATAAAACATGACATTGGCATAATAATAGATATATAGACTAATGTAACACAGTAGATACACTGTGCTAGTGCTGATTTTTTTTTTAACAAAGTTGCGAATGACATGGTATGGGGAAAGGGCAGTCTTATTGATACACACAGTTGAGAAAAGTATATATCCACATGTAGAATGAAATTAGACCCTCATCTCATACCCTATACAAAAATTAACTCAAAATGGATTAAAGGTTTAGATGTAAGACCTAAAACTGTAAAACTACTAGAAGAAAACATAGGGAAAACTCCATGACATTGATCTGAATGGTGAATTTTTCAGTATGATCCTTAAAGCAAGGCAATGAAAGAAAAATAAACAAATGATATTATATCAAAAGACATTTTCTGCACAACAAGAGAAAAAATAATCAGAATGAAGAGATAACCTATGGAACTGGAGTGTATTTAAAAACTATATATCTGATAAAAGGTTAACGTTTAAAATACGTGAGAAATTCAGGTCAATAGAAAGACAAAAATTAAACCTGGATTAAAATTCCAAATAGACATTTCATGAAAGGAGACAAACGCATGATCAATAGCTTTATGAAAATCATGCTCAACATATGAATCATCTGAGAAGCACAAATCAAAACCACAATGAGGTATCACCTCCCTCCAGTTAAAAATGGCTATTGTCAAAAAGAGACAAGATTACAAATGTTGGCAAGGATGTGAAAGAAAAGAAAAACTTACACAAAGTTGGAATATAAGTTAGTACGTCCATTATGGAAAGCAATATAGTAGTTCCTCAAAAAATACAAATAGAATTAGTATACGACCCAGCAATCCCACTGCTGGGTTTATTGCCAAAAGAAATTAATTCAATATGTAGAAGACATAATTGCACTTCTATGTTTGTCGCAGTATTATTTATAATAGCCAAGATAAGGAAATAACACAAATGTTTATCAATAAATGAATGGATTAAAAAATGTATTATATACATGCAATGCAATAGTATCCAGCAATAAAAAGGGGGAATTCTGTCATTAGTGACCTGGATAAAATGGAACAAATTAGAAGACAAAATGTTAAGTGCAGTAAGTCAGACACAGAAAGACAAATAGCACAAGATCTTATTTATGTGACAAATCTAAAAATTAATGAAGTTTTAGAAGTAGATCATAGAAAAGTGATTACCAATCACCAGGGGCAGGGGTGGGGAGATGCTTATAAATAGTTGCAAAGTTTCAGATAGGAACAAATCCAAGAGATCTATGGCATAGTGTGGTAACTATAGTTAATAATGACATATTGTATCCTTGAAAGTTGCTGGCAGAAGATTTTAAACATTTTCACTGCAAAATAATAAGTACGTAAAGCAATGTATATGTTAATTAGCTTAAGGTAGCCATTTAACAATGTATGTATATTTCAAAACAACATGTACAAGGTGAATGTATAAATTTTTGTCAATTAAAAATAAAATTAAAGCTGTAGATACTTAGCATTATAACAGTAAAGCTCATAGACTTTGGATTGAACTTTAACTCTGCATATTATATATGATCATTTGATTAGTTGACTTAATTTCTTCACCTATGAAATGGGATGATTGCCGGCATATGCCCTTTTCACAGAGATAATAAGATTAATGAGTTAAGATCTATAAAATGGATTGATATCTTCAAATAAAATAACTTGGATTATTACAATTCATACTATTATTAAAAGTAGTTAATATTATAAATTGTGACCTAACTGTGATAATAGCCAATAGTGATTTATGGGGTCATAATAATTCTCTCAAAGCATCCTGAGGGGCAATAAAAACCACAAGAGTAAAGCTTGCGTGGTTGTGATCATATACACCTAAAATAGAGTTATTGCCTCATAATTCAAAATCCCTGTGCTTTTTATTCTTTCTAGTTATAAGCTGCCCACAGGATCAAGTTGGCTTTTCAAGTCCTAGCCAATGCAATTTAATCGTTAGACTCTATGTGTGGCTATATTCCTGCTTAGAAGAAGCAGAGAGTCTTAGACTACTTGGGGTTGGGAAACACATCTTTTAATCTAGTGAGTCTCAAGCCTGGCTGTGCTTTAGAATCACTGATCACATTATAAATTACTAAGGTCAAAGAAGGCACTAAACAACCTAAAAAAGACCTGCAAATTTTAGTCTTAAGCATAGCCATGTTTTAGAGGTTACACTGTGTTTTAATGTGAGAGTCTTGAATCTTGTCCAGATTTGTGTGTAACAGCTGCCACACATAGACATACAGGGGTGATGAGCACACAAAAAGGCTGGCTGTTAAGAGTAGGTTAGGATCCAGTTCCTGTGATGCCTGTGTTGTCTTCATTATACTAGAGAAATAAAGAGTGTTCAGCTCACATACCCACTCTGATAGATCAGCAGTGTCTTTCTGAATTGTCCACTGAGAAGATTCCTGAGGTTGCATGTGACAGAACAAAATGTGCTGATGGACAGCAGTGTCCAAGAAGAAGATAAGACTCAAATGTACAGTGTACAGAATTGACAGACTTCACCTGACTGGCAAGCACGAGGTCATGAGTTCGATTCCTGGTACCAAAAAACAAAAACAGAAACAAAAGCAAGAAGATAGAATTGACAGACCTGTAACCTGGTACTGCACATTTTCAACAGCTCTGTTCACTTGCCCACTGTAGTCCTTCGCATCCTTAGAGCTTTGAGGCTGAGTGGAAGTACAGTGGAAGTACAGTATAGTATAGTACTGTATATCAAGCTTAAACTTTGGGAGGAAAGAACATCTGGGAGGGATTAGGCAATCAAGCAGACATGTTTCTCTCTCTCTCTCTCTCTCTTTTCTTGACTCTTATGTGATCACCCTAAGTCAGATCCTTGATCAACCTACATGCTTTTCTTTCCATATTTGCACTTCGACTCATTACTATGTTATCCCAAATATTTGTAGTATTGGTAGAAATAGATCTTTCCATAAAACATTGATTTAATCCCAGGTATTGGAAGGGTATTTTTTTTTGTTTTCGGCCCCTAAAATATTCTAAAACTTTGTGTGATAGAAGCCCATTTTAAAAAAATTTTCTAATCCTTTATGGATTAATACTTTTACATAATGTAGTAAACAATAATTACTAGGAAAAAAGAGATAAAGAAACTCAAAGTCATAAAATGCAAGTTTCAATTTTAAAAATAATTATATTCATCAAACACAGCTCACTTTAAAGTGCTGTAATTTCTGAGTAGTTTCTCTCTCTTTTAGTAATTATCCTATCCCAGACTGTGTAGAAACAGTTCCCAGGTCAGCACTGGTCCACAGAAGACTTTGAGTGATCCTAGTCTAGACTTGATTTTGCTGCTTCCACATCTATACTTAGCATGACTGCCTGACTGTTCTCATACCCTAAGTCTTGGGGAATTCCTAGCATCTAGTCACATAGAATTACTATGCTCTGATTTCTGAGGTTCTGTGAACCATAGTTTATGCAAATCCTAGACTTTCAAGAACACTAATGATCATATACACTTAAAAATAAAATTTAATATGTATGC
This sequence comes from Dasyprocta punctata, assembly GCA_004363535.1. Classification (NCBI taxonomy): domain Eukaryota; kingdom Metazoa; phylum Chordata; class Mammalia; order Rodentia; family Dasyproctidae; genus Dasyprocta; species Dasyprocta punctata. The sequence goes on along the minus strand of RJWM01011272.1, from coordinate 15,358 downwards.
ATAACCATGTAAGGTGCTTTGGTTCTTTATTTTAAGTACTCTCTGTCTGAATAACTTTATATAATTAGAGATGGTTGATAATTAATATTATACCCCTGTGCAGAGGAATACACACAACATTTGGCACAGGCAACAGAGGATAGCTCATTTATTAGTCCACCATCTGGAGCACTGAACAACTGTGTTCTAGTCTGCAGTTCATGCCAGCGACTTTGGGAAGGCCGGCAGTCCTCTGGGAAGTGCTGTGGTTTCCCTCAGGTGTCACTAAACTTTTCTGTAAAAGGCCAGTTAGTACATATTTTAGATTGTGCTTTCCAAATATAGTATCTTCTACATATTCTTCTTCTGTTTTTTTAACAACTCCTTAAAAATGTGAAAACAACTCTTAGCTTGATAGCTATCCAAAAATGATGTGGTGTGAGTTTAGTTTACAAGCTATGAATTATTAAACCTTGATTCAACTCCTACTTTAACTGGGAAACTGGCTGGTTTTCATTCAATTTTATTTGATATCTGTTATCTATTGCTGTATAAAAATACTACACCCAAACTTACTTATTGGATAATAAAACAGCATTTATTGTCCCGTAGTTCTGAGGGAGAAATCAGGTCAGTTTACCCGGGTGCCTTCGTGAGGGCCAGTGTGCCTGAGAGCTGGGCTCCTGTCCCTTAAGAAGTCTCGAGCCACTGCCAAAATCACTTGTGGATTTCCTGGCAATCCTTAGTCTCCCACCATGAATCTGCCTCATGTATAGCAGCTGATTTCCCTCACAGCGAGTGACCTGAGACAGTGATAGAAACTGAGCAAAACAGAATCATAGGCTTTTTGAATCACCTGATTTCAGAAGTAAGGTCCCATCGTGTCTGTTGTAGAAACCAGTTAATCAGTTCTGCCCACACTCAAAGAGAAGGATTTTCTCAAGGATTTAAACACTAGAAAGCTGTAGTCATTAGAGGACCTCTTTGAATTTGCCTATCCCAGTAACCAAGACTCTTTTCATCTGTTCCCGAAGAATAGGTATCCCTCAGCTGTGACTTTAAAGTACTTCTCGGTTTGTACTATAGTTTATTGTGTAGTTATTGCAATCAACAGTACGATGTATGTGAAGATAAATCTGAAAAACACATTAGGAATATTCATTTTTGTATAAATTACTACACAAAATGTCTTTATACATTTTTAAAGAGTAGGAAATTATTCCTATTCAGTCAATTTTGGAGGTATTCATGAAAGTGGCAGTAAAACTGACTGAGAAATGAAACCTTGGAATGGCTTTTCAGTCTGTGCTATCACTAGTGCCATGAATGGCTTTCTGCATTTTCCTTACATAATCTAATTTAACTCTTACAACAACCATCTGAAGTAGTTAAAATTGATCCCTGCAAAATGGAGAAACTGATGCAGGCACAAGTACCTTTATCTAAATTATAGAGCTGACAGATGATGTAGTCAAGGTTCACAACTGGGTACTCTGGCCATAAAGACCTTACTATCTTTGAGCCATAACACAATCATATGACACAAGCATAAATGGATTGGGAATAGTCTTTGTAAATGAGTAGTAGATGCCAGGTAGAATGCGACATTAAAGTGTTTTCTGAAAAATAGTTTAAGTCAGATATTGGCCCCAATGACAGTGGAAATAAATAAAAACAATTGCCTTTTTAATATTATTGGATTTCTACTAAGGATCATGGAGAAAAAAACAAGAAATGAAAATTTATTTCTGCTTCTTCAAACGTGCTTTTCTAGGAAGGTGCCAACTTTTTTCTGTTTCTAAACTTATACCCTCATATAGATCCATACCCTATACCCTGTGACCTATACTCTTATTCACTGCTATAGTCCCAACAGAATTCTCACTATGTAAAGCAAAGATTCCAGTAGCAAGATGCCTGAAAATATACAATCTTGCTTTTAATGTTGATAAACAGCTTATGGAATGATTTATGAGTTCTTAATCAATATTACTGGGTAGAATTACTGAGGATAAAACCAACAAAAATACATTATTTTAAAATTTTCATGGATTTTAAACTGTTAAAAAAGAATCTGAAATACATTCTTAATATTTGTTATTTTCAAGGACTTTTTTGGCTATATAAATCTTATTCTTTGATCAATCTGGTATTCATTTAAAATATAATGTGCATAAACGTTTGTTTGCCTGAATAACAAGGCTACTTTAGTGACATGATTAACACCAAAGAGTTAACAAAAGTTATTTACTTATTTCATTTATTTTACAGAAATTTAGGTAAAATTATTAAACAGTATTGTAAAAAAAAATCCAAACTTAAAACAAAAAGCATATGACAGTGAAGTCAAAAGAAAAAAGGAGACCATGTTGCATGTCAGTCTAATAGGACAGTTCTGCCCTTTCATGGAGGAGGTACTATTGCTCAGTTATCAGCCCTCCAGACCACATTGTTTATAAAAGAGGTAACCCCAAAAGGAGTCTTGCCTTCACGAAAGAGATACAGAGACAGCCAAAATAGAAGAATGGGATGCATATTAGAATCTGGCATGCAGTTGACATTTCTTTACCATTTTTAAATGAATAACTAAATAATTAAATAACAAAGCAAAGTGTAAGTGGACAGTGCCTACAGAAATAATCTATTTTAAATTATGACCTTAATGATAAATCCCAGGATATACCCATGTTTTCTTTCAGACTATGATAGAAATGATGACTCAGGATTCAAATGGCTAGATTTGAGACTGCTACCTAAGAAAGATTGTTTAAGCTCTATTGATTCCAATTTTCTCATCTGTAGCTTGATGATAATATCAGTTATATCTAAATTAATGAGTTAAATGGGAGACTGTATGACAAGTAATAGTCATTTAAGTTAATTTTTCTCTCTGAATTCTTTTCTAGTAAAGATCTCTCTAGACTTCTCTTCATAATTATAGGGAACGTCTGCTGTCTGTGTTTACTTCAATGCTTCCGTGGTATACCTACAACCACTATAGGACTTTTTTCTACTTGAGATATTCCTGAGGAATTCAACCAAAAAATGGCCTAGAATTTCTGAACTCCTGGGAACAAACACAGGCCACACTGAAGATCTTCCCAGTCACACAGCTCGTAAGGAGAGGCCTCCACCTAGCAATGAGGTGGGTCAACCCCATGGGTTGATATTCGAATGTGGAAGAAATATAAATGCTACTGGTAAGAAAAGGAAAACAGGAACCTTAAGTTGCCACATGTGACATTTGGTTTTGTTGAAAGTGTCCTTGCTTGATGGGATCGGGTTGGAATTTAGTGATCTCAATGTTTTTTTTTTTGTTTTGTTTTGTTTTTTTGTCTTTTTGAGACAGGATCTCATTATGCAGTTTAGGGTGACCATGCGCTCACTTTGTAGCCCAGGCTGGTCTCAAATTTGCAACAATCATGCAGCCTTGACCTCTGGAGTGTTGCGATTATAGGCGTGTGCCACCACGCCTGGCTCAATGCTTCTTTCTTTCTCTCTCTCTCTCTCTCTCTCTCTCTCTGTCTCTCTCTCTCTCTCTCTCTTTTCCTGTTACCCAGAATAAAGCCAGGGAAAGATATTAGCAGCAAAAGCAGCCGAGGCCTAAGAAAATACTCAGAATCATAACTACTCAAGACAAGGACCCAGGCTTCTCACATCTTCAAAATCGTCTTTTCAGATATGAGTGCCTGATTTGTTGTCTTAATTAAATTAATTGTATGATGAATTCACCAATATTTTTTGTGTCATACAATCACGCTTTCACAGGTATCTATTTTCTAGGGGCCCAAAAGAGGTATGCAGCAAATCATGGAGGACCTGTAAGGAAGCCCAAGTGAAATAATTCTTTCTGGGAAGATGATTATGGGCACTCCCTAACTGCTCACTGAAAAACAGTCCAGCCAGGCCCTCTCTGTGCATCAACTTCTTGCCACAAACCTTTCATTTCTTTCCTAATGGCTTCTGCACAGTAAGAAGTACACTCATCAATAATGCACATTTTTCAGGCATAGTAAAAATGTTTGTGAAAGGCTATTAATGCAAAAGCAAAATGCCCACATTGCAAACACTAATCTCCCATTTATTTTAACTTTTTTTTCTTGAAAGTACTTAAAACTAAGACTGTATTTAAAAAAAAATAGAAAAAGGTCAGTGGAAGGACTAGCAAAAGTGCACCTATTTGAAAGTCTTAGAAGTTTAGGAGTTTGACCAATATACAATATTGGTTTCTTTGATTTTAAAAATAACACAGATGATCTTTTCTGGGATTGATGGGAAGGGTGATAAAAATACTCATGAGCTAAGATCCATCCCCCAAAATTTTCAAAAACAGTCTTTTTTAACTATAGAGTTGTAAAGCCCCAGAAAAGAGGGGTGTATGATGGAAAAAGTGACAGACCCTTAACATTGTAGTGGTGATGGTTCCATTATAATGAGAGAAACTATTGCTTGGAACCAGAACAGCTATATTCTTCCCTCAGCTTCCACAGTCCCCACACCCCTGGAGTACCATTCAAGACAGTGATGAACTGTGGTCTCAATTCCCTTATTAGCTGTAAGACCTAAAAATTATATGTGCAATTAAAAGGCAAAATGCTGATATTACTCATAGGAAGCCCTTTGTACATTAGCAAGGTACAAAAGTCTGCTGACACTTTGCAACAGAGATAGTCAGCAGGGCAGAAGATTAATAGAGCCTCATAAATTTGCAGAGTGAATACAGTAGATGGGGCAGAATAAGCATGTTGTGTTAGAGATAAATAAAGGGCATGGTCAGCTTGACAAAACATTTAACAAGGAACATAACCAGTCCTTTCACACAATTTGCTTGGCTGGCATTAGTTTGTTTTATATAACTACACATAATTACCCCACAGTGGTTGCTGCCCATGTCACAAAGGTTTCCAGCATGACCCAGAGAGGGAACATGGGGAAAACCACCCATTCTGATGGGTTACACATTGTGTTATGCTACCCTATTCACTTTTTGCAATCAAGGGCCTTGATGGCAAAGTGGCTCTCAGGCCAGCACTCTCCTGGCGTTAACAGGCTGCATTTCACTTCTTTGTGCTCAGATTTTTGAATGAAAACAAGGGAACATACTAATCCACAGCAAAAACAAACAAACAAACAAAATTCAAGAACTATCTTGTAAAGCTACTCATCACTGTTATTTCTGGGATTTCCATAATAGGAAATGTTATTGTTTTTTAAATATATATGTCTAATGAACTAACTAAATGAGTTCTAAATGATTTGGGGACGACAATGCACAATATATATACCATTGTTGCCCCTGATTGACGTGTTTTGAAATTCTGTTTTAGCTTTTTTTTCTTCTTTTTTTTCCTTTTTCTCCTTGAAATAAAATGAACCTGAAAAAAAAGTTCAGAATCCCCTGGTCTCTGAAAAATAAATAAATAAATAAATAAATGAGTCCTAGTCACACTTCCCTTGTTATTGCCAACTAAGGAAATACTGTCTTTCTATATATTGATTAGATATAATAGAACCTCAAATAAGTTCAAATTTATGTTCTCTTTTAACTCCCAAGATGAGAATCATATTTTATCACCTATATGTGTAAAGTGATAGGAAAATTCTTCTTGGGGAGAATCTATCTTGCCAAAAAGTTTAACCATTTTCTGGTTTCAGTAGAATTTATCTCTTAAATTGAATTAATTAAAAAAGTCCAGAACTTTGGCTACATTCTATATTTCTAAAACACGTAGCAAGGTTTATGAAGAACATGAAGTAATTTCAAAAAAAGAATTTAACTTCTAAGTAGCTAGGTAAGTCAGAGAGCAATGGTCATGTTATACTGTCATGCACCTTAAGACAATAAGCTTAACTATTGCATGATTTCTCTTATATGAGAAGCACAAAGTATACAATAATTTAAAAAGCAAAAGAAAAGATAATATGAAACAGAGAGACAGATCTTTGCAAATGGAAAGGAGATCCAGAGATGGAGAGAGGGGAGAGTGAGAAGGAAAGTAAAAAGAATTAAAATGTGTTATATACATGCACCAACTCCCCACAATGAACGTAGTCATTATGTACTATGCACGTGTACTAGTAAAAAATTTTTAAATTAAAAACAAAAGCTGTTCAAGAGCTTCCTATGTGAGATGACCTAGGAGACCCTCAGGGAGTTGTGCAGAGGCCAGTTAGAAAGCCCTGGTGAGACAGAATTCTATTTAAATTTTAGGAAACTTCGTCTTCTAATTAATCCCTCATTTATTTGTGTTCCAGTCTCCACATTAGAAGAGGAGTCTGGCTATACACTGAACACCGTGACAGAGATTTTCAGAATTGGGTGATGTAGAGATTAGCTATGCCAGAAAATTATTCACAGTGTGGGCCTTTTGGAGATTCAAGTATATTGTAACTCTTTTTTTTTTCTCTGATAGAATTGATAGATCTAGATACATGGTGATCTTCATTGGGATCAGCTTGCTTGCTAGAGATTTAATAAATTCCAGGTTACTATAAGCTTCTTTTGTGGGAAAAAAACCCCCACCAGTTTCTTTGTTCCTTTCTCTAAAGGACGTTATGGGCCTTTGCCTTTGGGAGGAGAGAACTGTCCCTTCCAAAAAAAAATCTTTCTGTACATTCCTTGGAGCAACGATATGCACGAATTACTCCTCTGTCTAAATTTAGGAGCTGCACTGAAGCCCTAAGGTTAGAGAATTTGATTTCTCAAAAATAAAGCAACCAAGTTTCAGTTTTCAAAACTGTAAGACCAAGGAATAAATGGAATATGATTTGAGAAAGTATTTAGTTTTTAAGGCTTATTGCTAAGATGGTAGTTTTTATTATGTAATTCCTCAGCAATATGCTTTAAAGAAAAGAAGAATCCAGATATGAAATCTGATGGAACATTTATTTGGCCCCAAGTGTATATTTTATAGTGCAGCATATGAACCTTTCAGAACCTCCCCCCACAGTGACAGAGAATTACAACCACACAAAAATCCCTGCTTATAGATATCTTCTCATACATACTCATAAGCGTCTCTAGTATATACCTAGGGTGTTGTTTTTCATGACATGATTTTTCTCTACCGCAATGGTCTAATAAAGTAGCAATCACCTGCTTTGTTCCTACTTAATATTCTGCATCTCTTCTTCTCTCCTGAGTGTGTTGAGGGTAATCTGTTAAAATGATCAAACATTGGGCTCTAACTTCCAGGTGAACATCCCCAGATCTATGAAATTTTGCACAGCAGAAGTCCATGAGAACCCTGTAAGAGAACTTGGGTTGGAAATACACTTTAGTACCCTGCTTAACAAAAACTATACTGAAATAGAACTCCCACTTAAAACTTCCATATTCTGTTATTAGTAAACAAGCCTGAATTCTTTGTTTCTCTCTCTCTCTTTTAAATTTATGAGCTAAATAATGCACCCTTGCTAAGGGAATAAGCTTGCCACAGACTTACTGCAAGTTACATTAAGGAACTGCAGTCATTCACTTGTTTAAATAAGGTTGCTAATCAGACTGTACATTGTTCACCATGTTCTGGATCCTCTTGGCAAAAGCCCCATCTAAAAATAACATGACATTCCATTTATAGGAGACTGGGCACTTGCTACTTCAAGATGAATGACACTTCAAGATTCAAGTCCCTTGTTAACCCTTGTAATCTGCTGCAAATATGACCCTTTTGACTAGGCATTTGGAACAAATGCAAATAAATCTCTCATGACATTAAGCCCCATAGAAATTAGGAGTGTTTTTTTTCTCATGCACACACATACATACATAAACATACATATAAACCATAAGCCAAAATAATGCAAATTGTTGTCAATAAATGGAGTTAGATGTGGGAGAAAAACGACAACATAATTTGAGATATTTAATGGGAAAACAGAAGAAAGATGTATTTTATGTGCTGTATGAGATGAAGCCTGAGAAATATAGACTTTAGAATGGAATAGTAAAATGATCAGATCAAATCTCTTTTCTATCACTGAGATCAGAAAAATAGAATTTCATGCTTGGAACTGACCTTATGTTAAAACTAGCTATCTTTTCATCTAGTGTGAGGAAACTTTTTAGAAAACGTTCCAAAAGTGTGTTGTCCAGTTCTTGGTGGAAAGTCTCCAGTGAGTGATAAAGGATTCACTATCTTACAAAGCAGCCCTTCACATTGTTAACAAGCTCTGTTTCAACTTCCTTCCACAGACTGTAGAATTTTTTTGACCAGGTTACTAGATTTATACCGACTACTTTGTGAATTTGTAAAAAGTTCTTCAGATTAGGAGCAAACACTCATGTGGCTAGGCATACGCCTTCATCTGTTTTGTGCTGCTGTGACAAAATACCATAGAATGAAAGATTTATGAAGAGTAGAGCTTTCTTTTACTAACAGTCCTGATAGCTTGAAAGTGTACATAGCATGGTACCAGTGACTGGCGAGGCTCCCTGGTTGTATCACACAGAGTGGAGACGTGTAAGGGGAAGCAATATGTGTGAAAGAGGCCAAGAACATGGGGTGGTCTTGCCTTGTTGCAACGTACCCTCAAAGTAACTGATCCAGTCCTGTGAGGCTTAACCCACTCCTAAGAAATGGGTATGAATGCCTTCTGAGGGTAGGGACTATAAGACCCAACCTCCCTCTTAAAGTCCTCACCACCTGTCAACATTATTACATTGGGACCAAGCCTCTACATGAGTTTTGATGGGGACAGAGCACACATAAACCAATGGCAACACATGATTCTTCCAGAAGGAGATATCTGTGAACTGTCATTGCCACAGGATTTGGATAATGAATGGTGTCTTGAACTCACCTTAGTCTCTTAATGTGAGATTCCATCTTTAATTTTTCAAGTTTTATCAAAATATTTCTCTTCCATTCCAAACTTTTCGCTTTGTTGGTACTACCCTCTAGCAGACATCCAATTTGATAACATAATTTATAGCAATGTGTTTTCATTCAGTATGAATACTTAAAGGCAAGAATTTCAGGATGTTCCCTATAACATGTAACATATTCATACACTCATTTAAAAAACACTATCAAACAGACTACTAGGCTCCGAAGACAGAAAATAGATTCAAGAAATTTGTTTTATAATGGAGGGGAACAATTCAGTAAATTGATTAATATAGTACGATTTGGTAAGGGCTCATCCAAGATTCAGTGGGGATATAGTTAAATTCCAATATAAATGTGAAGCTACATAAAATTCCAGGAGGAAGCTCTCAAAGATCACTTTTGATCACCTTTGATCACAGAATCTTTTTAATATGTTCTCTACAAATATCTTTCCATGAATATTTCTCAGCGTGGAATCAGGAGATAAGGACTAGAAAAATAGACAAACCCTGAAAATTGGGTATTTTGTGTGCTTCAAGCTTATCCCTAATACATCAGATATTAAGCAACTATACACAGGGAAATAATAAAATAAATTTGTACTTTGTAATATAATTTTCTGAGAGCTTCACAGAGAGTTAGTATCATCCAGGAAAGAAGTGAAGACTTGAACTGATGTTGCAAAAGGAGGAACAGCTGTGAAAAGAAAGATTTGAGAAATATGTAGAAATAAGCCATAGGCATTGACAACTGATAGAGTGTGTTAAGATGACCGGTGAGGGGGGCATTGCCAGGAAGGCTCTGCTAGAGGGACTGGAAGGATCCTAGTATGCAGAAGCTAGAGGAGAGGTATGTTTTGGAGAGATAAGCTGATGAATTCCAATTTGCACCTGTGTAGTCTAAGGAATCTATGTGATACCTAGTTAGAGAAGTCAAGCAAGCAATTCAATAAACACTCAGTAGAATTCCATAGGCTATGAAATAGCATTAGAAGTCCAGAGTGAATGCTGAAGTCAAGTCATGGGTTTAGATAAAGTCACCAAGAATAAGCTGTTCAGGGCACAGCTGGGGTAGGGGAAAAGAGAAATGGAAGAAAGAAAAAGATTGTATGTTTGTAGATATATACATATAACTGTATGTTTGTATAAGTATGCAAGATAAATAGCTATACTACTAATTCTCTGCTAGTTCATCAGAAAGAATAGTTTGTGTTGTTATTGTTTGATTGTCTGATTATTTTTATGCCTAGATTTCATAACTTGAACAACTACTTCTAAGATAACAATATGTAATATATTAACTAGTATTGATTTCTTACCTTTTTTTTGAAATTCTGTATTACTTCTACCTTTTTTTCTGTTTTGCTTTTTTAAAACACAAAAAAGAATAAAGTGTTCAGGGGAAAGAAAAATATAAGGCTGAGAACAAAGTCTTAGTACTTTAGCAATGAGTAGAACAAGTTGCTAAATGTATGAGCACTAGAGAGGCTGGAGTAAAACTAGGGGAAAATGTATTACAATTTTAGCATAAAGTTAAGCTTAGGAATTCCTTCTTGTTTTTCCCATAACTCCTTCAGAGGAAATTAGTCCTGGGGTGAGGTAGCATCATCCAAATATATTGATGCTTGTGTTTTGGGCCACATTGTCTTACATACAGGGACAGTCAATTCCTGTATGCCCTGGCCTAGATTCTGAGAAGAGGTCCTGGTGTGAGAACCATTTTTGAATGGCTCAAAATGACAAAATAAATCTCTTGACCGTTTTTGTTTTTAAATCAGAGGTCTGGAGTTTTACACAGAGAAGTGGCAGCAGGTGTTATTTGGTTGAACTGTATCATTTCAAACTTCATGCTTAATTCCTAACTTTCAGTACAAACAATTTATCTTTATTTGGAAATAGGGTTATTACATGAACAATTAGTTAAATGAGGCAAAAACTATGTTGAAATAACACCCTTATCTGATATTCCTGGTGACCTTATAAGAAGGGTAAATTTGAACACATGAAACCACATAGACTAATATCATGTTATGATGAAGGCAAACCTTCAGGTAATGCTCCCACAAGTTGAAGAACACCAAAGTTTGTCAGAGGATGCCAGGAAAGAGATGTGGAACAGATCCTCCCTCAAAGCTGTCAGGAGAAACCAACTCTGCCAACACCTCTCGCTTTCAATTTTAACCTCCAGAGCTGTGGAGAACTAATTGCTATCGTTTAAGCCAGCTTGAGACACAGTGGTATGGCAACTCTAGCAAACTAATGCAAGTATTGATTCTTGACAAACACACAGAAAGTGAGTAGTCATAAGAAAACCAAGCAGAAGCCATAAAAAAGGAGGGATGGTTGCTTGGGAACAGAAAGAACATAAAAGCATAATTGACTCTCTACCTTCATGAAGCGTGAGTATACAAGTCAACACATTTCAGCTGCTGAGCGGGGAATGGGACACCTAGTAAGTCAGGGTGAGTTAAATCTTGGATCATATTCTGGTCTCTGAACTGTATTTAATCTGAGACACTGTGATATACTTCTTTTCCTCTAGGTAAGGGACCTTGTTCACTTTCTTACCTCTGAGATCTGGTCTCACAACTGAAAGGTCTATCTTCTTCGTGTCTAAGTATTAAACTCTTTATGACTACTTATTAGGCATCTATCACTTTGCAACAAGTAAGCCAAAACTTAATAGCTTTAAATAAGAAATACGTGTGTCTTATAGTTTGTATGGGTTAGAAATCTGGGTGCAGATTAGCTGAGTACATATGTCCCAATCCCTCACAAGGTTACAGTTCAGAAATTGGCCAGGGTTGTGGAATCTTTCTTGGCTTAGCAGGAGGATGGTTCAATTCTAAGGTCACTCATTTTGTTTTTGGCAAGATTTGGTTCTTGAAGATTGTTGTACAAGAGTTCAGTTTTTCTCTTGGTGTTGGCCAGGAAGCTTAAATATTCTTTGCCAAGTGGACTTCTTCACTTTGTCAAATGGAGCAGCTCTTAGGACAGCTGATTTCAAAATAAGCAAGAAAGATAGCAAAAGAATGTGGAAATTTGGATGTCTCTGTTTTTGTAACCTAATTTCAGAAGTAAAAACCCATAATTTTGACACATTTTATTCATTAAAAACATGTTACTGAAATCAGATGGTAGTGAGATGAGAGGGACCAGGAGTGGCAAAGTGGATGCAGTAGGGGTCACTTTTTTTCAAAATGGTCGATATATTAGTTTTCTATTGGTGTGATGATAAACCATTGTAAACTTAGTGCTTTAAAAAAATACACATTTATTATCTTATATTGGGAACATCCAAAAATCTTAAAAGAAGATGTTACAGGGGTAAATTCCTTCTAGATACTCCAGTGCACAATCTGGTTTCTTGCATTTTCTGGCACCTAGAAGTTGCTGCATTTCTTGGCTTGTAGCCTCTTCCTCCATCTTTGAGTCCAGAAGCGTTATGTCTTCAAAGTGTTTCTCTCTCACCTCTGCTTCCAATATTGGATCTTTTCTCAGCCTCATCTTCCTGCTTTCTATAAGAATCATTGTGTTAGATAGAGGCAGAATAATCTGCCTCAAATTTCTTAACTTAATCATATTGAAGAGTACCTTTTGCCATGTAAGGTGACATATTCAGTTTCTAGGGATCAGTTTGTAAACAATTCAGGAGAACATTATTTTGCCTAGTAGAATCAGCTACAGTAAGAAGAAAGAGGATCATATCTGGAAGCTCAGAGTTCAGAAAAAGTATTTGGTAAATTATAAACTTGTCCATTTTATCATTTAAGGCTTTGCAGCTGCGTAGCTGAGCAATTCATTTTCTCCTATCAATTAACTTACTAAGGACCCTATAAATAGTACATGGAGTTAAATGAGGTCTGAGTCTTCTTACTTCTTGTAAATACTCCAAATATTAAGTATAAAAGTATTTACTAATATTTAATGATTGATTATGAGATCAGATTTCTCAAATTAATGTTCTCTTTTTTGTCCAGCTGAATAGTTGACTTCTGATCAGGTATTTGGAGTCTATATTTTTGCCTAGGTAATTGGAGTCTGCATCTTTAAATCAGTGCATGAATTGTCAGTTGCAAAATGCAGTCCTCATGACTACAGATGGTAGAGCATTGATAGAAAATGGATATTTTATTTCTGTAACTTTAAATCTGGAGATTGTTAGGCAGTAAAACTGTCTTTGGATATTATTAGCTATTTATAAAATGTGTCATTTTCATTTTAGACTTACTAGGCCTATTCTTCTACTGCAATAGAATAAGTACCTTCTACTCTAAAAATGAAATGCATGTTCATGGGACAAATTGAAATATTTAACAGAAACATGCAAACACAGTGGACTGCGATTACCATATGATGAATAATAAACATGATTTAAAAATAGTCAGAGTGCATTCCACAGGGGTTAAAACATCAAGTGTGTTGATTAGCAAAGAAATTTCCAAAAAACTCTGAAGTATCTAGTGATTAGTGACAAACCCTTTGCCTGTGCAGCAACTGAATAATTTGAAAGATGCTCTCAAGATACCAAGGAAAAAGTAGAGTCTGTTTTGACCATTCATGAAGTAAAAAATAACATATTCTTATTAAGGAAATTATAAATTAATTACAGAATCAAAAAGATGCATGTATGGATATATTTGTAATTATACTGAATTCAGTATAGAGCTGCAGAATTACTGAAAGGAGGGAACATATTTAAAATTCACTAAAAAGTAAATCGTAAGAAGAATTTTCTAACAGATTTTCTTCCAAGAAAGGAAGTTAAATACTTCTTTCCTGTGCCCTTTTCTACCCCAATTTTATTATGAAGTTTTTCAAACATAAAGACATCACTTTTTTCTATCCACCCACCATCTTTTAATTCTCTGAAGTTTCTTTAAAAGAATGTGCTAGTTACATGATGGGAAAGGTTTAACTGGGTGTGCAGGAAGGTGCCTTAGGCCTGTGGGGGTTTTGCGTGAGAGGCAGGAAGAGAGAGAGGTGTCAAAGGGTTTCACTTGCCTCCCCACCCATGAATCGTGGCCCCTGGTACTGAAGATTGTGTATTGCAGCAGCAGAACTGTGATAAGAGCTGCTGACCTATGGAATGTTTTGACCTTTAATAATCCTCTATGTCCACGCAAATATTACATTGCCTTTTCCTCGCAGCATCCCTAACTCATCTCCTTTCTAATCAGAATGGTTATATCACTGGTTTAAGGAAAGACCAGCTTCATTGTTGCTTCCACTCTTTAATTGCTCTTTCCTTGAAAAATTGAAATTTTCCTCTCCTGTGTTAATTTAACCTGCTTTTTAAAAAATCACTATGCTCGGAAACTTCTTTTTGAGGTCTTTCCAGAGTGTACATTCATATAGCTCTCCTTTTTTCTGGGAATTTTCTTTTATGTGTGTACATGCATGCATGCATTTGTGTGCATGTGCACACGTGAATTTAAATCCATAAAATATAGTTTTCACAATGAAATTAAGTACATTATTTTGTAAAGTTTTACCTAGTTTGACTTTTTATGAGATTGTTTATAAGCATCTCCAATTCCCCTCTATAGGACACAGTAAATCTTCAGTCGAAACTTGTCTGACAGACTGATTTATATTCACACCAGTCCAGGAACTCGATATGAGCAAAGGACTATCATTGGGAAGTAGATTAACCCTGTATCTCTGAACTACTTGTCACAATCTGTCACCATGAGGTTAACGTTTCTATACTTGGAGGCAGGTTTAAGCAAAAACAAACAAACAAACAAACACAAAACAAAAACAGACAAAAACTACAAATCAAGCTATTGCTAGCCTACACATTTAGAAAACTTTTTTCCTGATCATGTATATAATCATGTCAGCAATTTTTCAGTTTGTTCTTTGATCCAGTTCTTCACTTTTACTGGTCTGCTTTGCATTTGTGGGACAGGATCCTGAAAGTTACATTCCCTGTCATTTCTGCCTTTCTCCCAGGTTTGGCTGATGGGAGCCACTGGTGGCAGATTAGAGAGTGAGAGGAAGGGAATGCCTCTGCGCCCCCACTGAACTCGTGTTGGGGTAACTATCTGTGATGAAGCAGTACCTTTTCCATTATTTCATTTCCTATCAAACTTCATCCTCTTTTGTGTTGTCTGCTGAAGCAGGGCATCTTCCGTCTTATTTCAAACTCCCATTACCATTGCCCAGAGGTCTGGTCACACCTCCTCAGCTCCATATCTTTTCATCTTTTTGGGTTATGGGAGTTTTTGCTGTTGATAATCTCTGGGTTGCCTCATAATCTTTTGTTTGTTTGTTTGGCTCTCCTAACACCTCTATATCTAATTCCACATATTAAATTTCTCCTATTGAATTACCTAGCATGGGGTCTGTTTGCCTGACTGAACTGTGACTGAAACCGTATCAGGGTTTCATATCTCTTTTCCTCCACAAGAAAGCACTGTAGCACTTTGGTGTGTCTGAGAGAGATATATAAATGTGCTTAAAAGGAAATGGAGCTTAAGAATTTGTACTGGGTGAAAGGAAAACCTTGCACATAATTAATGACTATCTATTGTGCTCAATTTA
>RJWM01011271.1:6823-60477 GCA_004363535.1 Dasyprocta punctata | reverse complement strand
CAAGAGTTGTGGAAAAAATAGGATATTTTTAAAACACAAAAACTAATTCTATTTTAACTTGTCTAAAACTAACATTTAGTTTACTTGAATAATACCAATGTTCTCTATTGCATCAAATCTTCAAAAATTCCTAAAAGAAGGAAGAGATTCATAATACTCCAGATTAGGCAGAAAAAAATTCTACAGAATTAATATAACAAAGCCTCATAGTAAGTGGATGTTATCACATCTACATGGTTATCACTATATACAGTATTTAGGGTAGTGACTTATTGGGCCCTCATCTGAATTCTGCTTTAAAGTAAATACTAAATCCAAAACTTGCTGCTAAAATTTTCAAAATGTCAAGATACCTGGAGCAGAGTTCCTAAATTAATATGTTATTATAAACTTCTTCAAAGGGCAAAATATAAAGAAGCAAAACACCCAAAGACACTGAGCCCTGATGAGTCTATGTGCTGTGTGCTCCTCCTTCCTCTCAGGTGTCCTGGAGTCCAGTTTCTGAGTTTTGTCTTCTTTTGAACCTTTATAAATCCTAGTTGGAAGGAAATTCTTTTGCAGGACTCAACATCTTTAGTTTTAGGATATCAAACTTTAGTAAGTAAAGAAGAAACAAAGGGATAGAGATCTTTTTGAATAAAGGAATCATATTTAATTATTTGTTTACTATAGTCTTGCAAAGCACATATGCATTCATAAAAGAAATTTTTAAACATACAAAAAAGTCACAGAAATTAAACTAAGTGTCCTCTCTCCTTAACACTCGGACTTATGCAGTTAAGAATTTTGTGCATACAAAGTTAAAACTACAATTAGATGTCACCTCACAGTTGGGACAGCTAGGACAACAGAGATAAAAAGTTGTCAGTGTGTGTGGAGCGGAATGGAAGCTCTTTCATACTGATGGTGAGAATGTTAGTTATCACAGCTATTGTAAAAACCATTATGGAAGTTCTTCTCAAAAATTAAATAGGACTAATATATGATCCAAAAGTCACATTTCTAGGTATATATTGAAAGGAAATGAAATAAGCATGTCATGGAGGCATCTTTATTTCCATGCCTATTGAAGCATTTGTCACAATAGGTAAGATATATGTTCCAACTAGGTGTCAGTTGATGGACAAATTGATGAAGAAAGTGCATTATAGCAACATGGTGGAATACTACTCAGCACTATAAAGGAAGGAATCTTATTACTCCCTACAACATGAATGAAAGGATTACGTTTTTGAGGGAAATGAGGAAGATACAGAAAAACAAATACTGCATGATCTAACTTACATATATGAAATCTAAAAGGCTTAACTCACAGAAGTAGAGGGGGGATGGTGATTACCAGACCTGAGGAAAGAGTAACTGGGTAGACGTTAGTAATGATATAAAAAATTTCATTTGGACAAGAGCAGAAAGTTCATAAAATTTACTGAACAACATAGTGACCATACTTAATAAAATGTGCTGTATACTTTGGAAATTAAAATAGTTTTAGATGTTCTTACTACAAAAAAAGTTTGTAAGATAATGGGTATATTAATTAACTTCATTTAGTTATCAGCAATGCATAAGTGTATCAACACATCATGTTGCACACCATAAAGATATAATTCATTTGTCAAAAAAGAAGGGAGAAAGAAACGGAGGAAGGAAAGAAGAAAGAAAAAGAAGAGCTGAGGGTTTAGTTCAGTGGAACAAGTGCCTGCCTGGCAAGCACAAGGTCCTGAGTTTGATACCCGGTACAAAAAAAAAAAAAAAAAAAGAAAGAAAGAAAAAGAAAAAGTTACTTCATACAATTTCAAACGTTTTCTGTACACACAAAAGTAGTACTCCATATATTTAGTTGTAGGTATCTTACATATTAACTATTTCTAAATCATTAAGCTTGCTACATTATAATTTTAGTTGTGTATGTTATTTATTTATTTATTACAGCACTAGGGGTTGAACTCACAACCTCGCACCTGTCAGACAGGCACTTAAGTCACTGAACCAAACTCCTAGCCCTGGTTTTTTGAGGCAGGGTCGCACTGTTTAACTCAGGCTGGCCTTGCGCTTGCTTTGCAGCCCAAGCCGACCTCGAACTCCCAACACTCCTCCTACCTCAGCCTCCTGAGTGCTGGGATTAAAGGCATGCACCACCATGCCTGGCTCTAGTTGTGTATGTTATTACACCATATAGATGAAATTTATCCTATTTAAGTTACATTCTACAGTTGCAAAGGAAATTGTTGCTGTTTTGGCTTTTGATAGCCAAATAAGGATTAATATTCTATAGATTTAACCTTTCAGAATTTTATGAAGAATTTCACAGACTTCAAGCTTTTAGAGGAAAAACTACTCATGCAAATTTTATGTAAAAAAATTTTTTTTGGGTGGGGTACCAGGAATCAAACTCGTAACCTCTCACCTGCCAGGCAGGTGTTTACACAACTGAGCTAAATCCCCAACCCTATTTTTTGAGACAGGGTCTCACTATACAGTTCAGGCTGGCTTTGAACTCACTTTGTAGCCCAGTTGGTCTCGAACTCACCATGATCCTACTGCCTCAGCCTCCAGAGTGCTGAGATTAAAGGCATGCGCCACCATACCAGGCTTATGCAAAATTTTAATGTACAATAACATTATTAAACTAGTGGAGCCAACTGTAAAGAAAATGACCACTGAGTATCATTATTAAAACCTATTTCAAAGTCATTAAAGCGGCATCCTGACTCAAAGCATGTGTTTCATCTTCTGGTCTGACCAACCTATACTAATAACAGAATATTATTTCCTGTTCTGTTAAGTGTTTTCTAGACCTGTTTTGTTCCAGCTATGCCCATCTCAATACTAGAGTTAACAGCAGCAGATATCCGAAAGGTTGATAAGAACATTTTTCCTGGTACAGTAAAGTCAGAGTTTCAGCTATGTCCATCTCAATACTAGAGTTAGCAGATGCAGATATCTAAAAGGTTGATAATATTTCTCCTGGTACAGTAAAGTAAGAAGACTTGTATTTTGTTTCCATTCTAGCAAAGTCATAATTTACCACTGTCCAAGGACCAATGGAATGATAGACTCCCAGTGGGTTTCCTTTAAGAAGTAAACAGCACGCGTATGTGTGCTTCTACTTTAGCAAGGAGAATAAACACTGAGCAATAATGCTGTGATGCTGCTAGAAATGGATTGATTCAAAGATAGAGCCTGTACCAAATGTCAGCAAGTACACAAAAAATCCAATTATCATTATAATCAGATAAGGCCTCTTTCTCCCTGTGGGCAATGAGTTGTTTTTAAAGATACCTATTTTTTGAAGTTATGAAAAGACAAAATCAATTCTTACTTTATTTTTATCTAAAATGCTCATGAAAAGATTTTTTTCTGGTGGGAAAAATGAGCTGAAATTGCTAGGTTTCTTTTGGATAAAAACATATATGATTAACAATTGCCTCAGGTGATTCTATAACATGAAGAGGTTCAGCTTATTCCAAAGGGTTCAGTCTTGTAAGAAATAATCTGACAGGAGTAATTTGGTACAAACTCTAGTGCTTCCTTTATGAAATAATGACAAAATAAGAGTAAAATTGCATAAATGCTGCAGTGAATCAGGTTTTACTTTTAGGCACCTTTCTCTAATCTGCACACTCACTCGGCGATGACAACTCCCCACAAAGTTCCAATTGACATCTATTTGATAATCAGCCTTTGATCTACATCTTTAACCCATAACTCGGTTTGAACACCTTGTGTGTCCACCTGACTACTTGATTTCTCACCTGGAAGTTTTCCCAGGCTCACGAAACAGAAGGAGTATGAAATCCATGAGCTGCTACCTCAAAATTGGTCTTTACGTTTCCCCAAGTGAGGTAGAAAGAAATGGCCATGGTCATCTCTAATCTCTAATCAGAAAATATTAAGCTTCATCATTTGCCAACAGTGAATACTAACCTTTCTCCCACTATGTAGGTTTCAAAAGTATCTCTCTTTTATGGATTTAGCTAGTGTTCTCTTGTCTCTACATGAACTTCCTGGCTTGTCGCCCTGAAATCAACTCCCTCACCCATTTTCATATCTTTCAAGTTGTTTTTGAAAGGGCAGAAAGAGTTTTATTTGTAAACTCAAATATGGCTATACTATTACTAATTTAAAACTCTTTAAGAAATTGTCATTGACTTATGCTACAGAAAAATGTCTTTAAGGAGACCTACAGAGATATGTGGATTTTTTTGCCACTTTAGAAGCCATGTTTTGCACTAGCCTTTGTATTCTTCTCTGTACTAAAAACCACAGAGCTTTTCATTTGGTCTCTTTATTTTTTAATTTTAAAAAGCAAAATAGGGAAAGGATAGAATGATACAGAATTTCAAAAGAACATAGTAGGAACTTAACATTAATTAATATATTGCATATTGTTATCTTAGAAGTAGTTGTCCAGGTTAGAAGGTCTAGACATAAAAAATGATCAAGCAATCAAACAATGACAGCACAAACTGTTCTTTTAGATGAACTAACAGAGATCAGTATCATAGTTATGTATCTTGCATCCATATACATACATTCATTTATAGATGTATACCTACATATATATATATATATATATATATATATATATATATATATATATATATATAATCTTTTTCTTTCTTTCTTTTCTCCTTTCCCCTATCACAATCTTCATTCTACAATGCTTTCTTTGATCAGAGCTGTTTATCCAAGCTGTAACTTACTCTGGCCAGAGCCCTTTATCCAAGCTGTGGCTATGACACCGTTCTAAACACAACCTTCATCACATCTGTATATGTTTTCTTCAAGTTACTTCTCTCTTTGTCCCTCAAGGATCAATTCCTTACGAAAACTTTCTCTGACCTACTAGCCTAGGAAAGAGTTATCTGGCCTCTGCTATCAAAGAATTTCATTTTTTTCTTTAATGTTGCTTAGCTCACTTTTACAATTATGCACATGCCATTTTGGAATTGTTTGATTAATATGTGGCTCATTAATTCTATGACAATGGGGATTGTATTAGTTTGTTAGGACTGCCAGAACCAGATATTTACTCACAAAATGAGTGCCTTAAGCCACATCTATTTATTATCTCTCAGTTTCCAGGGCTAGAAGTCTGAAATCAAGATGCTGGTAAGGTTGGTTTCTTTTAAATGTTTGGGAGAAGAATCACTTCTGTCTTTGGCTTCTACGTGGCTATTTTCTTTCTATGCTTCTTTATACAGTCTTCTCTCTATTCAAGTTTGTCTTTGTCGAATTTTACCCTTTTTCAAGGACACCAGTCATATGGAATAAGATGTAGACATAATGATCTCATTTTAACTAATCACATACACAGTAACTCAGTTTCCAAATAAGGTCACTTGGTGATATACAAGAAATTAGAACTTTATAAAACAAATGTTGGGGGACACAACTTGTACCATATTAGGAACAGTGTTGTTCTTCCCACTGGTGTATCTCTAGTTGCTAAAATGTTCCAGAGTCATCAAAAAATAAACACTAATGATAATTCTCAGCTTTCACATAACCAACAGTACCAAGTGTAGGAATTGGTACATTAACATGGCTGGATTATTTCTGTAGTATTTCTTCTGATCTACCTTAACCATCAATTTTTATTAAAAAAAGGAGAATGATATAAATTTTTAGCAAAAATAGCACGTACTGACATTATCTAAATGCAATGATATTACTATAATGAAAAGGATATATTCTGTAGAAGTTAATTGCATTTTAATTACATTCATTGGTACATTTTGGTTATACATAATGATCACATTCATCATAGGGAATTTGTACCTGTGTAAGATATATCTTGATTCTTTTTTCCCATTCTCTTACCCCCCATTCAATCCCTCTTTTCCTCCTTATGCACAAAAGTTTTGTTTCCATTTTCCCTCTTTTACAGTGTTTTGTCTTTCCTTTTCTTTCTTTACGACTGAATAGTATTCACTGTATAAAAAAACTACACATCTTTTTTATTCATTCATCAGTTGATGGGCATCTGGCCTGTTTCTAAGATTTAGCTATTCCAAACTGGATTGAATGGAACCTCTAGTTCTAGATTTCGAGGAAACTCCACACTAATTTCCACAAGTCTACACTCCTAACAACAGTGGAAAAGAGTTCCTCTTCCCCACAGTCCAGGCAGCATTTGTTATTTGTTGACTTCTTGATAGTAGCCATTCTTTCTGGAGTAAGATGAAATCTCAGTGTTGTTTTAATTTGTATCTCTTGAATGACCAGTGATGCTGAATATTTTTTCATATATTTATTTACTGTTTCTTCTTCTGAGAAGTGTCTATTCATTTAGATGCTCACTTTTGAATTGAGTCTTTAAATTTGGGAAGTCTGATTTTTTTTTACTTCCTTATACATTCCATGTATTTGTCCTTTGAGTAACAGCTGGCAATTTTTTCGCACACTGTGGGTTGTCTCTTCACTCTGTTGGTTTCTCTTGCTGTGTAAAAGCTTTTGAATAAGATAAGATCTCACTTGTTTATTCTTCATGATAGTTCCTATGCAATCAGGCTTTGTTCATAAAGTCTTTGCCTACACCAATATCTTCAAGACTTCTACCTATTATATCTTCCAACAGATTTAGTGTTTCTACTTTAATATTTAGATCTTTGATACATTTCAATTTTATGGAAGAAAAGCATGAAGATGATAGTAGAGATAGAAAAAAACTCTATTCCTTATGATTTTACAGATTTGAAAACACAATCTGGAGCTTGGACAAATAATAACCCAGATGCTTTCTATGCCTGAGTTACCAAATGTGATTTACTCTATTTTCCAAGCATGGCCGCAATAAACCCCCATAACTATTCTCTTCCGCAATGTGAATTTGTCATTTCCCTATCAAGAGACAGAGTTTGCCACTTGGTACCCTTCAATCTGAGCAGGCAAGATGACTGATCAACAGAATATTGCCAAAGTGACACTGTGCTTGCTCTGGGTATAGATTTCAATTGACCCACAGTTTCTTTTTTCTCTTGGAAATCAAGCACCATGTTGAAAGTGTGTTCTAATATCCAGATACTATCAGAAGATGAAACCGTGCAGAGAAGCTGTGATAGATGTGAGAACATGTGGTGAGAAAGAAAGAGAACAAGGCACAGTGGGCAATAGATCTGGAAGTGAAGAAGCCACGTTGAATTTCATCCAGATGCCTTAATCACAGCTGTTATCTGACCACAAACATAGAAGAGTTCCCTAATGAGAACAGTCCAGCTCAGCTCAAGAATTAAAGAAATAATAGTATTTTAAGATGCATTTTCATTGCTTTAAGAGCTACTTAGTGTTATGATTTATATCTAGATGTATCCCCAAAGTCTCATACCCTCATAGGTGGGGCTTCAGGGAGTCAATTGGTACATGGTGTTCATCAGTGGATTATTCAATCAGTGGATTTTATTACTGCTGCTTGCATTTCACAAATCATCAATGTACAAATGTCTTAGATAGGAAAATACTTAGAACTGCCTTATTTTTTCAGTAAAAAGCATTGTGATGTTTTTGGACCTATGAGTGATCAAGGCCTCATAATCCAGGAATAATTCACTGATGAGTTTATAGCTAAAGGTGAAGTTAAGAGGTGTGAAGGTGGGTCACTGTAGGTATGGCCTGGAAGAATGTATCTCCCTCACATTTCCCTTGATTATTCCACTTACTGTCTGCTATGCCATGAAGTACTTCTCTTCTGCCATGCCCCTTTGCCATGGTGCCCTGCCTTAAAGCCAGCCAACTATGGATTAAAACCTCTACAAACTGTGAGCCAAAATAAACTTCTCTTCCTTTAACTTGTTGGTGTCAGATATTTTGTCCCAAAAAGGAGGGAAATAACTCAGACACTCAGTTTTAAAGATTTTTAAAAAGAAGCAATGAATAATTACAACCACTAAGTAGGTATATGCCTGGCATACAGTAGGTTCTAAATGTCTTGTTGCTGAATGAATAAACTCATTTACAGTGTGTAAAGGAAGTGGACATAAAGGATACTGAAAAGTGAATCTTATGAACAAGGTGGGAAGAAATTCTTCTATAATTTTCCCCTAAAAATGGTCTTATTTGGAAATCCTCCTCCAGTCTATTGCCATATGATTCTAAACACATCCAGTTTTGTCTGAAGAGCTTCCTCCACTGCAACTCTTTCAAGACTAACAGAGGTGAATTCACTTGGTCTCTTCTCACTGCTGGGTCAGATAACCAGTGAGACCTCAGGAACTACAAAGGTTTCAGGGAGTGTGTTCCTGGTACTAAAAACTAACAATATAAAATAACACTTTGGTTGGCAGTTAGAAACTGACAATTTTAATCCTATAAAGTGCTAAGATTTAAAATAAGGCACTTAGTCACTTCCAGCTGGCAGTTCATCAAAGTGTTACTTTCCTCATTTCCCCATGCCCAACCAGGCTAGTCAATACTTTTATATAAATAATCTAAATAGGAAACAATCTTTAATTAAGACTGACCATTGGTGAACTTACCTTCCTCTGGATGCCTTAATTTTCACTTATTTAAAAGTCTAACATGATAAAGACAAATAGTTACTTGTTTATTGATCAGCTTTGTCTAGAATTAAAAGAGCTTCTATCATCAAAACCTGTTTTTGCCTTCAGAAATAAACAAGTCCCTGATTTAGAAAAAAAAATGAAGAAATTTTGCACACTTAAATGGATTATTGTCCAGGTTCTGGAAAAGTCTTTATATTGCTCTCAAAAATACAATGCTGAATACCTGTGCATAGACATACAAGTCTCCTCTCTTTTTCGTATTCCCAAGCACTTACACACACATATACACACCACATCTCCATTGTTAGACCTCAATTTTTCCAACTGTACCCATGTCATTCAAGTATAATCTTATTTCCTTAAAAATTGAAACAAGCTTTCAACCAAAACTGCTCCATATTTATTATATAGAATTTTAAAAATATAGAAAGACATTTAAAATATATCTTCCAACCTGTGTGGTTGCAGCTCTCTGCTATAGCTCATACTGTACGCCCCACTGTTGATGATTCCCGAAACCAGCCCTGCCACAGATTCTGAGTTGCAAGGTCAACAGAACTGAGTCACAAGAACTTTCTCACTTGAGGTGAAAAAATGCACCCCATATAGCAGTAAGATCTCTCACTATTGTTCAGGCATGAATATGAGTTGATACTTTTATTTATATCAACAAGAAATAGGCAGACATACATGAAAAATTATCGACACAGGTTTGAACTTTACATAGCTATCAATGACTTGAGTAATTTCTTTGTTGGATAATAATTTTCAAACACTACAAGAATCATTTCCTCAATTGTTTGTACTATTTAAAACATAAGAGCTGCAGACCAGATACACTTTTCAGCTTAATCTGCACTATTTTCTTAAACTTAGACAATCAAACAATAGGTCAAAGTCATAGAGCTCATGTCCTTCTCGCTGGGCAATAACTGAAATTCTTTAACACTGTAATTCAAGATAGATTTTATCCCTTGAACCCAATACTAGTTTCTTTTGTACTCCTGTGCTATATTTGATAACAGAGTTAATCTGGAGACTATTCAAAGAGCAAACTACAAACATAACAGTTCAAATGCTTATTTTGTGTCTTAGCATTAAAGTTTGAGTCTACAGCATTATTCTACCCCTATTGATATCCAAGAGCTTACATAATTTACATTACATATTTTACTCTGAGTGGTTAGATTTCAAAGAGTGCAACATACTTGTATTTATAGAATTATCTCCTGAGAAGTTTACAATACCTTATAATTTTCTACACATGCAATTTCCTTTTTAAAAACTATTGGAGTGAGCATAAAACTACAAAAGTTCAGCAACCATCTGTCTCTGTAATCAAAGCCTTACTGTCAGGATATTTTATTACTGCTGCTTGCATTTCAGAAATCATCAATGTACAAATGTCTTAGGTAGGAAAATACTTAGAGTTGTCCTGTTTTTTCAATAAAAAACATTGTGATGCTTTTGGACCCATGAGTGACCAAAGCCTCATAGAAGGAATTATGACATACCAAATGTGGGTGACCAAAACAAGAAAATCTAAAGTACTTAAAGGAAATGATGAATGTTATGGAGAAGTAGATATGGAACCTTCATAAACAGGTATTCCACAAAACTTCCAGGTGAATATGCTTCTAACAATTAAATAATTTCTTAAACCAGCTTCTACTTTTAACACATCACACTTGTAATATAGTTAACTAATGGCCGAAGAAGAGTTACAGAGCTAGAAAAATCCGACTTTTGATCTAAACTCTAGTTAATGTAGACTCTGCCTTCTCATGCCAAACTAACTTGATAACAAAAATATTAAATACTTCAGAAAGAAAATTCAAAAAGAAGCCAACCCCAGGAACTAAACTTCTCATCTCACTTACAACTGATAAAATTCAGAGCAGAAAGAAAAGACAAGGTGGTTTTCGGAGAGGGAAGATTTAGGGAATTATTTTGTTCTGTGTTCAGTCCCAGAGGTAGAGTTACCCTGTGAAAAGAAAAGATATTCTGGTTATTATGAGCAATATGTTGGCAAAGGAATATTACTCTCAGTCAGATTACAACTATCATTATAACATATCCTTAGCTATATTTATCTTTGTTTCTAAATTTCCAAACTCTGTGTTTCATGTTGCCATGATTGCAAGAGGATTCTCTTTCTCCTTCCAAGATTTTGTGGACCTGAATTCTAAGCAGTATAAGCAATGTCTGAGAAGATCTATAGTAATATTAGGTATTAAATTATACTGATATGGAATAGCTCTGTTCTAAAGTTGTTGACTGTTATTGATCCACATTTCCTTACATTCCAGAGCTGAGCAAAGTAACCTGAGAAGCATCACACATTCTGATTAAACTTTTGCCTTCTTAGTTTCCATTTAAACCTAGCATCTTCTGTAGAAAAGTTCCAGTATGAAAATGCAGTCAGGGAGAAATCCCGTATTAACCAAGCTGCTGAAAATGAAACTTCTTTAGAGATCCTCCGCCAGTTACAGATATGATGCAAACTCCCAGAACACTTCCCACATAGTGGAGAGCTTTCTCCCAAAGAGGGTGAAAATCAAAAGTGTCTGGCCCGAGAATAAACAGTAGAGCTCAGGGCAGCATCCCTGGGCCTCTGGAAAGAATGGAGTGCTCTGGCTGCATATAACACACTGCACCATTATCATTTTTATCAAGAAAACAAGCATGAAGCCTGAAGATCTAAATAAAGTTATTTATCTCTTACCCTATTAAACGCTGTATTCATTCTCATGTTTGGCAACTTTATTGAATTTATACAAATGAAAAGCAAAAAATTTATGGGTTTGAATTGGGCAGAACAGTCCTTGATTTTATGCTTGTTAAATTCATTATAGATCTTGTGAGGACAGTAGAAATGAGGCACATGTTTGCTATCTAAAAGAATGAGGTTTGGCTCTCAGCTGTGCCTTAATTGTAAAATATGAACAATAATGTTTTTCCTAAAATAATATGCTTAGGATTGAATTTGATAATTTATAGAAGGCTTAACTGATATTCATAGTTCAATGGATTCTTATCATTATTGATTTTCATTGACATTACCATTGTAGGACTTTTTATTTTTGTAATGGGACAAGTCACTTCTGTGATATCAACACTACAAAATTATCAATGCAATATAAAAATATGATGGAAAATCATTTTACTCATGAGTAATCAAAAAACTACATTTTACCTAAAATAGAAAGTGTGTATTATTTTTCCAAGTACAAAGTTAATATGTGCTCATGGTAAAAATTAAAATATAAAACAGTTAGTATGTTTGAAAGTAGATCTCTCATTATACCTCACAGATCTGGGTTTATTCTTTCAGATGTATTTAAAGAAACATTCACACATACGTGTATGGGTATGAAAACATATTTTACTCTTTTTAGGTGATTCAGTTTGTGTCAATATGATTGTTACTTTTCTTGTTGCTGAGATGAAATACCCAACAGCCAAAGTTAAAGAAAAGGTTCATTTCTGCTCATGGTTTGTAGTGGCCTCAGTTCACAGTCAGTTGGCTCTAAGGCAGGGTGGCATGGCAGAGGGACATCATAGAGGAAAAAGAGTCCATGACAAAGCAGGGTTGGCAGAAGGCAGCAAAGCAGCAAAGTAGCAGCAGCAAAAGAAGCAAAAGCCAACTTCTTTCTGTCCCTTATACAGTATTCCATCTGGGGTGTCAGCCCAAAGTGTGGGGCATCCTTAATTCCAGCATCACATACCCTAGATTCAGCGATCTCCAAAAAACACCACCAATGACCACACGAGGCTTTGGCAGGACATCTAGATACAAGCCATAGCACTGATCTAGAGATATTTAGAAGTAATAACAAAAAACTATTATTCTTAAATTCTACATAGCTTCCCATTATTTGATGAACTATAACTTTATGTATGATAACACTGGATATTAAACTAATAAGCTTACAGTAATCACAAATTATGATAGAATAAATAAAAGGTACATGCTAGAAAATGGTTACCCATTTTTTTCTAATATTTTAAAAAATTAATAAAAGACCTATAGCTGAGTTGATAGTATGACTTTCACATTAATAATGAACAAGATTAGTATGTTAAACATCTTGAAGTCACTTAAATGCTAATACATACTTTAAAGGCCAGAGTGTTCTCTCCTCACATCAAGTAAAAGTTTAAGCACAGATTTGCAGAATGTATCTTAAAAGAGTGAAATGTGTCAAAGTAAGAAAAATGAAGATATTTCAATGACATTTAACATCAGATGAAGTAGACAGAGCAGTGCATGTAGGAAAAATGGAGACACCAAAAGCATATATTTTTGACGTTTAAGGGAAAAAAGTCTCCTTAGTCTGTCTTCACAATAATCACAAATATATAGTATGAGAAGGTCAAAAGTGAAAATGTTTTCCACTTTGATAATCGCTTCTTTTTTCTTACTCTCACAAATTAAAAAATACGTTTCAGAATGCGTGAGAAATAATGTAAAATGAAGATGCTAAAAAAAATACTCTACATAGACATCGTACCAATTGTTTGCTTGTTTTAATTTTATTTCAGAACTACACATCAAGAAAGAGGATTAGGACAACAAAGAAGAGGTCTTGGGTGGTTTGCTTGCTGCTGGAGTCCTGAGGGTGCAGTAGAGAAGGTCGTGTCCATGAGGCACCCACGGAGAATCACAATGAACAAGCTATGTCTTAGGAATTCCTTAAATTTTAAATTGCTTTCCTAAATTTTCACATGATTGGAATTTTGTCAGCATACTCTATCAAAAAAATCAGCAACGATGTTTGCCAAAGTCAGTCTTGCTCTAGTTTTCAGTAATATGGGATATGAATTATCGACTTTCAGTTTTTTTTAGAGTGAGTCTAAGGCTATTCATTAATCTTTTTTCTAAAAGAAGTTTTTGTCATTTGCTTAGATGAAACCAAAGATACATTCTACATTAAGGTCTTAAGTGACTCAAAACTAAAGGGGACAAATGGATGTAGAATCAGAACGTTTTTGGAATGATGTGGGCCATCAATGATATTAGAAAACCATAAATTTGAATTTTAGAGAATTTCAGTTGTGGCAAGCCTTGTTTCCATTATGTGAACTCAGAGAATCAAAGAAACAGATTCTTTCCAGAGAATTGCATAACATTTGGAATAATTGGACTGCATTTTAAAATTTGTCTAAATAAACTGTCCAATTATAAGCAAGTCAATTAGTACTTTATCATGGAAACTACATTAAATACCACTGATATTGTGGACTTAAAGACACTATTTTTTTCACTTTTATTTCTTTTTCTCACTTATGTCTTAAAGTTTTAAGTAGTAACTTCCAATGACAAGTGCCATGTTAGCCATTAGAAATTTTGACAAGATAGGAGAGTATTTTGCCATCAAAATGTTTATCATTGCATAAATGTGGCATTATGTACAGAGTGAGGACTTTAAAATAAAAAAAGATTCAAACTCAATTTTGTCATTTCATTTCCCTAATGAGATCTTTGGGCAAGTTACTGAAATATTTTAAGACCATTTTGCTTAATTTATAAAATGAAATAATAATTTCTATTGCATTGTGTTGAGCTTAGAATTAAATAGAACAATGTATGGGTTCTCAAAAAGTAAATATTTAACAAAGGTTGCTATTTACAAAAGAAATTTGGAAAGAAACTTCTAAAATGAAAGAGAAAGAGCTATAAGCAACAAAAGAAAGTTACTGTCGATGTTTTTTGGAGCTACAAGACACTGTTTTAAATTAATCTTTGTTCATATCTTTTACTTGTAGTTTTGCATCTTGGAAACTTTCATATGTATACATAGACAAATTTCATAACAACCCTCCATGCAACCATTACAAACCTTCAAACATTATCAGTATATTTTTCTCTTAGTTTCTTTTGCTTTTCTTTCTTTCTTTTTTTTTTTTTTTTTTTTTTTTTTTTTTTTTTTTTTTTTTTTTTTTTTTTTTTTTTTTTTTTTTGTTTTTGTTTTTGTTTTTTTGTTTTTTTGTCGGTACCGGGAACAAACTCAGAACCTCGTGCCTGCCAGGCAGGCACATAAGCCACTGAATCCAACTCCCGGTCCTATTTTTTTTGAGGCAGGTTCGCACTATGTAGCTCAGGTCAGTCTTGTTCACGTTTTAGCCCAAGCCTGCCTTGAACTCACAATGCTCCTCCTACCTCAGCCTCCTGAGTGCTGGGATTAAAGGCGTGCGCCACCACGGTGGCCCAGGCTGCTTTTCTCATTATCTTACGTTATTCTTTTTTCTCTAAATTTTACTGCACTTTAATTCCTCCTTAAAAAAAATTAATTAAGGGAGGCAGAACAGCAGTGGTTTTACACACACACACACACGCACACATACACACACACACACACACACACACTGTAATTAGCCTGCTTGTTTTAAATCCTATGCATATAAATTACTAGCTGTGTAAGTGGACACATCTAATATAATCTCTCCCTTGTCTTAAACTTCTTCATCTGTAAAATGGCAATAATAAAGATTTTGTGAGGATTAAGTGAACTAATTAAGGCAAAAATATCAGTACTCTACAAGTATATAGTAAACATTCAATAAATGTTAGCTATTAGAATTCTAATTTCCAAGTAATTTGAATGTTTTATGCTGATGCCATTCATTTGTATCTTTGTAGCACTGATTGTGAAGAATGTGGACTGTAAGAATGCTTTTCCTGATTCTTAATTTATTGATTCGAATCCTGCTTCCAGAAAAAATAGATGATCACTGTTTTTCAAATATTTGATGTGCCCTCAGAAGTTTTTAGACAGAAATTCCAGTATACAGTTATAAATCAATGCAATTAATTTTTATTTCACCATTTTCATAGCTATTTATGGCCCATTTGATCTTTAAAAATTTGAAAGATCTTTTAGAGCCATATCATAGTTCATACACCTCCCAACACCAATTTTCTTTTTTTCACATAATCAACTAAATTACCTCAGGAGTGAAGCTGGTCACACTCCTGTGATTCCCATTCTTGTCTCTGTCTGGCACCACATAAATGACTCACATTTGCCAGAGCCATTCCATCTGGCTGTAGAGTCTCTTCCCACTCTCCTTCCCCAGGCTAAAACCTACTCCTTAAATCTGAAAATTCCTTACCTCTCTCATAAATTAAATCGTGTTTCTCTGTGTGTCTCACAAAATTTTATAACTTTCCTGCCCATTACTTACTACCTTGTAATTGCCCAGTTGTTTCTTTGATTACTTGCTTTACTCTAGAGACCTCCAGCCTGGCCACCCAAGAGTGATAGGCCACCCCACCCTGTGTTTTGTGATCCGTCTACACTGTGCACTCCATACAGAGGCTGCACAGATAAATAAGGAAACCTGGCTTTTACCTGAGGATGAAAGGCACAATTTCTTGGTTCAAATACTGGCTCTGCTCCTTACTATCTGCCTGGTTTTGACCAAAGCATCTAACTTTTTAGGCATTGCTATCCTTATGCATAAAATATGCACAATTTATAACATGTACTTTATAGGTATGCTCTGTAGGTGAAATCAGATACATTTAAAAAGCCATTAAAGCATTGGTGACTATGTCCTAAGTGTACTGGAAATACAACAGTAAACAAGGCAGATGTAGTCCTTTTTCTTACAAATTTAATTCATTTTCCAAAGGGAAAATAAAATGAGAGAAGAAAAGATATGAAAGATAATAGTAGGTGAGATTAAAATAAAAAAAATAATGAGGAGGAGGGCAAGGAAGGGAGAAAGGAAGGAAGCAGTAGAAGAAGTAGGAGGACTAGGAAAAGGGGAATGGCTGATGTGTTAAAAGAAAATGGGAATGCCGCAGGTATAGCTCTAGGGCACAGCACCTGCCTGGAAAGCGCAAGGTCGTGAATTCAATTCCAGGTACCAAGAAAAAAAAATAGGATTATATGTGCATATGATTTACACTGAGTGAGCAAGAATTACAACTCTGCAGATCTGGTTTTTAAACTGAAATCTGAAAAACAAGGAGAAACCAGTCATATAAATCACTTTGGGAAAAAACATCTAGTCAGAGGGTCACGAAAACTCCTAACTTAGAAATAAATTGTGACTGACCGGAAACAGCACAAAAGTCAATGTGGCTAAAGTAAAATAAGGAAGAGGAAAATTATGGGCAGTTTTGTATCATATAGTACAGAGGGAGAGAGAGAGAGAGGATTCAAGACACTTAAAATCCTGCCTAGCACCTAGTAAATACTCAATAAGTAGATGTTAGTTAATTTAATTGTCAGTGGGGTCATATTGTAATTGTATTTATTATGTTTTGAAAACCCTTGAAAGCATAAGTCAGTTTTGAACAGAACTGAGTGTGGTTAAGCATAGAGAAGACACAAGAAGTAGGCTTTAGGTAGCCTGGTGAACTCATCAGTTTCCATTCATCTCTTACCTACTGCAGACACACAAGGCATAATCAAAATATGTGATGAATGGCTAAATTTAAGAAACATTCAACCCTTCTCCACTGTTGGTGGGAATGCAGGCTGGTGCAACCACTGTGGAAGTCAGTGTGGAGATTCCTCAAAAAGCTAGGATTGGCGGTCCCATTTGACCCAGCTATTCCCCTTCTGGGTATCTTCCCAAAAGAATTAAAAACATCCTACCACAGCAATATATGTGAACCTATGTTTATAGCTGCCCAGTTCATAATAGCTAGATCTTGAAAACAACTTAAGTGCCCCTCAACTGAAGAATGGATAAAAATGATGTGGTATTTCTACATAAAGGAATACTACTCAGCTATAAAGAATGATAAACCAGACATTTTCACTCTTAAATGGATAAGTATTGAAAATATACTTCTCAGTGAACTAAGTAAGTCACACATGTGGAACCATTGCATTGTTGCACTTGTGTGATGAACTGAAACAAAATCTGTGTATATAAAAAATTAGTTAAGACAGTTAAAGAAAAAGAATTTTGAGTGAAAAGTAGTTTTCACAGGGTCATCTTCAGATTTCATTTTTAATGCAAAATGTTTATTTGAAAATAATAGGGCAATCATAACAAAAAAGATAGTCACATAGCTGGTTTCTCTTGATTCACTGAGGCAGAAGTTTTGTGCTAATAATTTTCTGGACAATGTTTCATGTCTATATCTTTCATTCTAAACAATTTCTGTGAATATAATAATATGCAATGTGCTGACGATTGTTAGTCTCCTGTTGGCTGGTTGTGAAATTGTTTGGCTTTGGTTTCTTACTTTCCTTTTGTTTAAAATTAAAAAAAAAATATTCCCACTGATAGCCCTTAAAAGACCGTCTCCACTTTAAACATAGATATCCCATCACTCTTGCTACTTTATGAAACAGTGCTGGAAGTCCTCTTTTGTGAGTATCTTCATGAGGTATAATCAAAATTTTGTGAATGCTGCTGTAAAGTGCTATCTAATGGAAAGACAGTCTTCTAAAAACACTGTGTGTTCTCATTCACCTTATTCTACAGATATGACACCATGGAACTTCTCATTCCTTCTAACGTCAAAATGCCAGGAAGACACAATGGAAAAAACCTATGAAAGAGGACCTTCAGACTTGCTTCGGAAAATGGCAAGAAGGATAGAATATGTGTGTTCTAAAGTAGGGGAAGCATTCTGAAAGGGATTCATGTCATGTGTCTACAACCACTACACATTTTTTTTAAATTTAAATATTCATTGTATTTTTTGATCATGACAAATATAAGTCATATAAGGATTAAAAGCAGAGGCTGAAGATGAAAAGATAAACTTGATTTTGCTTTGAGGGAGATATACTTAACTGAAAAAGAAGTCGGAAACCCTACGTGCTTCAAAGGGGCAGCCAAGCTCTGCTATATGTTGAGTGGATGCAGAGAATGTTGTCCCTGGAGTTGACTGTAAACATTTGTAATGGAAATTTGTTAGTAAGGCTAGTAAGCTTCTACTTCCTGGTCAGTGAATGTGCCTCATTTTTCTTCTAGAACACCTCTTTTCTTTACTTTCAATACTTGTGATTTTAGTGGGATGGTATTGCAGTCAAGCCTGGCTATTTCAAACACTTGCATTCTTTCAGCCATACTGATGAGTTAGAAGAAATGTGATACAATGTTTAATCACAAGACAGTTCTGGATCATTGGATGAAACTGTGAGAGGGAAGGATTATTTTTAATAAGACATGATATAACTATGAATTTGGCACCTACCTATAATTTGTGGCCCCAAAGGAACTCAAGCAGAAAAATAAAGGATATAAAAAAGAAATGAGAACCTAAAACAAGTAACCAACGCTAAAGACATTTTTGAGCATCTAGATCCCAACTTCCCTAAATTTCACTAAACATTTTCATTATTGCGACAATAAATTATTTCTACACTTATGCCCATTTGAATTAGTTCTTCTGCTA
This sequence comes from Dasyprocta punctata, assembly GCA_004363535.1. Taxonomy (NCBI): domain Eukaryota; kingdom Metazoa; phylum Chordata; class Mammalia; order Rodentia; family Dasyproctidae; genus Dasyprocta; species Dasyprocta punctata. The sequence continues at coordinate 41,601 of RJWM01011271.1, read as the reverse complement.
TTTGCAAAGGGACAAGTCTTAAAAGAGGAATAGTTGGGTATTCATGGATTAGAGAAAATGTGAAAATACAACAGCTTCCTCCATTCTGAAGTTTTTCTTTCTTCAGTTTTAGTTACTTGAAGTCAATATTAAGTAAGAAATTCTGAAGATAAATAATTCATAGTTTTTTAATTGTGCGCGATTCTTAGTAGCATAATAAGGTCTCACGTTGTCCTGCTCTGTCCTGCCAGGGCCATGAACTATCTCAGTGTGAAGGATGTTCAGGGTGTATACATTATCCACTCTAGTCTCTTAATTGCTGCTGTGTTATCAGACTCTTATCAGACTACTCTGTTATCAGACTACTCTGTTATCAGACTGTTGCGGTATTGCACTGTGAGTGTTCAAGCAACTCTTATTTTACTTAATAATGGCCTCAAAGCACACAGTAATATGCTGTCAATTTAGATATTCCAAAAAAAAGTCATACAGTGCTTCTATGAAGTGAAATTTGAAAGTTCTCAATTTAAGGAAAGAAAAAAATATCAAATACTAAGGTTTTTAAGATTTATAGTGAGAACAAATTTTTCATCCATGAAATTGTGAAGAAAGAAAAAGAAATTCATACTGTCTTACATTAAACTGCAGAAGTTATGTCCTCAGAGTGTGATAAGAAATTTTTAGAGATTAGAGACCATATTCATATAACTTTGTTTTACTGTATCATTATTACTCAAATTTGTTATTAATTATTGTTTTTAATTTCTCACTGTGTTCAATTTATAAACTATATTTATCATAGGGATGCATGTTTAGAAAAAAGAAACTTATATCTAGGAATTGAAATTATTCATGGTTTCTGGCATCCACTGGAGGTCTTGGAATATACTCCCTACAAATAAAGGGGAAATACTACACCTTAATAATGCTGCTATGATTTGCATCAAGAATGACTTATAAAACTCTCATATACTCAAAGATGGGACTTTTGCAAGGTGCTTGAATCATGGGGGCCCTTAATTAAATGTGATATTAGTAGGTAGGGCCTGGTTAAAAGAAGGAAGTCACTGAGGGTGTGGCCTGGAAAGTTATCTCTCCTTCCCTGGCTCCTCCTTTCTCTCTCTGCCTCCTGGCCTTTATAACTTGGTCATCTTTCTTCTACCAGGCCGTTCTACCATGCCCTTCCTTCCTTGAAGCCAGTTGACTATACACTGGAATGTCTAAAAGCAATTAAGTCCAAATAAACTGCGGGTGTCAAGTATTATGTTTTAGTGATGACAAAGTAAGACAAATGCTAAATGTTAAACAAGGGTATGATGCCTTTAGTATTTAGCTGCCAGATATCAAATCATCTTAGTTGGTTCTAATTATGGTTTTTAGTTTAGTTGGTTGGTTGTGTGTTTGTTAGCTGAGCTCTTCTATGCATTCTCTTTAAGCACTTTTCTTTGATACATCTCTGAAATGCCTCAGTCAGAAGTCTGTCATCTTACAAACTGTGAAACAGATCACATGGAGCAAAAATTTCCCAAAGTTGAACGAGCAAGGAAGGCTTTGTTCTAGTAATTGCAATAGGAAAGACAAGCTAGACTGAGTCTGAAATGTACTCATCTAAAATAAAGGACCAGAGAATTTTTAAGAGCTGGAATGGAAAGGGAGACTGTGGGCCATCTGTCCTTGCTAATTAGCCTTACCAAAAATAAGAAAACAAACTTTATCTTATCTTTGCAATTGGTGGTAGTCACAATTTGAAGCAAGGATCCCACCTGGGTTAGGCTGCTAATATTTCAAGAAAATTAGAAGCCAGTACACTGTTTACCTTCATATTTTCATTTTGAAATGATAGTTCCAGATCTTTGAGAAAGACTGTTCTGGGTAAAAAGATATCTGTAAAAAGATTTACATCTCAAAGGGACAGAGAAAATTTTATACTTACTCATGTTCTAAATAAAATGACCAAGAAAATGGAGGTCAACATCTGGAGTCAGCAAGAAGCTTTTCTAAGATTAGTTCATCTTGGCCAATGAATAAGAGATTCCCTGAACATTTTCCCAGACACTGTTCCTGTGTGCTCACCTACAGTAGCCACAGAAATTGTTCAATAAGTCTTTGGGTTTGCTCAGTTATAAACTATAGAAATTTCTAAACCCAGTTCTCTGGGAAAACACTGTGGCTAAAATATTCTTTCAAGATTAGATTGGTGACAAGGAAATCTTGTCTCTTGGAGATGGGCATTTTCAAAAACATTTACTTGTGCAAGGCACAGTGCCCCTTGCCTGTAACCTAAGCATTTTGGGAGAAGCAGGAGGATCACAAGTTAAAGTCCAGCCTAGGCAATTTAGTGACTTCATTATAGCCTGTCTCAAAATAAAATAAAGTGAAAACAAAAAAGGACTGAGGTTGTAGTTCAATTTTAAGACCCTGGGTTCCATCTCCAGTACAACACACAGGCACAATAAAATGATGGGGACACACACACATCTCACTTATAAAACTGAGAAAATAATTATCATGCACAGCTATTACAAGGATAAGAACAAATGTATATAACAGGCATAGTTATCAATACCTAACAGATACAAAAGGAAAGCTATACTTGTTAATTACTATCAATCAGTTTCTAAAGATACACTTTGAATTTAAGAACATAAAGGGCCCACATAATTACTAAATCAGATGTTTTGTATTGCAGGATACAGCAGTAAATTTTGGCTACAACCATGTTTATTTAGATCTCATGGCATTTGTTTTTTATATGTATCTATTTTTTCTTATTTTTGCAGATTTAGATTCATTGATTATATTTTTAAATTAAAGTGTTTCATAGATAAACACAAATGACATTATTCTCTTATTGATGGAAATTAAGGTCATTTCCAAATCTTTGCTAATGTAAACAGTACTTCAACATGTCTTCTAAAAACTATCAGTTAGGGTTCACTAGAAGAATAGAAGAAATAGATATATGGTATATATATATTTATCATTTTATATCATGATATATATATATATATATATATATATATACATAATATATGTTTACAAATTGGACTTGCAGTGGCCTCCTTCAGAGTCAAGAGTAGAAGAATAGACCAGGGCCATCAGAGTTCTGGAGAGACAGAGGATTCAGTCAAAATCAAAGGCCTGAAGTTCACTGTACAATCTAGTTCTTGTTAGGAAGTGGAAAGGTCTGCGTTGCAAGGCTGAATAGTCTTTATGGGAAGACCAATGGCCTTGCAAAGACTGGAGCCCCTCCAAAATAGCAAAAGAGAAGACTTTCTTCTTCTTTCCCCTTTTAGTTCCTCCAGGTTGCATACTGCTGGATTGGTGCCACCTCCACCCTTTTTTAGTTTGCAGCTTACAAGTGAGTCATCCAGACACACCCAGAACTATCACAGACCCCTTAGGAGCTCTACATAGATTCTGGGTTATGAAATTATTAAATAACAGAGCATTTAACATTTTAGCAGATATGACTCTGAAGTTATTTTTTAATAAAATTTTCAGGGGAAAATAAGACTTGAAATTTTAAGTGCTTGTGTTCTCCAGACTCTTTCTTCTCCCTTACCTAGGTTATCATCACTATGCTCCCCATTAATGATTCACATCATTGATTTAATAAGTTTCCTCTCTAGATCCACAAGGTAGAATTTATTTAATCTTTGACATATATTTCTAGTGACTTCAGTGAGTGTCAGGAGAGGACCTGGCATCACACAATTGTCAAAGAAGATACTGAATTTAGGGAAAGGGAGATTGCAAACAAAAAGGGAGAAATTCAAATATATAGAAAACAAACTGTCAGCCTCTCAGTTTTTAGGAGAATGCACAGTAAATATTTGTTCAATGACTGAATGCGGTACAGCTTTGTGTAACAGATTATTACAAATGTAATCAGTTCATATTCTTGCGTGGCCTCTAATCAAATTTGCCCTTTATGGTAATGAGCTGATTCCAAGGGTTCACATGCTGTCATTATGTTAATCCTTTCAGAGAGTATATATTGGATGTAGCACTTCAAAGTACTTTCCTAAGCCTTTTTGGTCACCCCTAGCATCTTGAGTGACAAAAGTTGGAGGAGGTGCTGTTTTGCTTATTTTTAGTTTGTTAGTTTGTTTGTTTTTCTGCTCCATCCCAAAACCAAACCAGTTATTTTGCATTGCCTGTTTTGCACTTTTTATTCAAAGAGAAGAAAAATAGAATATCAAGTTGTCAGCAAACACTCTGTCTTAAATAATTGAATAACAAGTGCTATTATCCCAAAATACCTCAAAAAAAAAAATGATGTGTAGCAGAGAAAAGGAAAGCAACAAAATTCTCTGAATTTCATAAGAGCAAATTGGGTGACAGCCTGAAACTTCACGTTCATGACAATGTGCAAAACAATATATCTACATTCATGATTTTTATATGCTTATTTAACACAAACAAATGACTGTTGGGAAATTGATCATCATTCTGAGCTACCTCAGCCATCTGCGTTAAACTAATAGGCCTGAAGGATGCATGAGAGCATAGCATGAATTTGTCTGTCTCCAAGCTTTCATTCTAGGATTTGATCTTTTTCATTATTTTATTCAACAGAAATATAAATTAACGTATGAAATGAAGGGAAAGAAACCACCCATCCTTGAGTCAATAGCCCTGATATACGTGGGAGTTTTGTTTACAGTGGGCTATGGAAATGATTTGCTTGGCCTTGTTTCAAATAACTTGATGCCACTTCTCCTGGGAAAGCATGCCAGTTTAAAGACGTGCCTATTAGGAAACACTCTGATATTTAGCCTAACTCAACAATTTCTCTTCTTCTTTAATTGCTACTTCTCCCTCTTGGGCTCCTTTGAGACCCACAATGCAAGCACTGCTCACGATTGCCTTTCTTACCTTGGGTTTGCAGATCTCAGTCTGTATATCTTCATTTAAAGATTTGCTCTGTCATCTCTTGAAATGGAGCACTTTTCATGCTGTCTGATGTAACCTTTTTAGAATTACATAATGGTAAGCAAAAAAGTCGTTAAAGACATCCCATCCCTAAGGTAAACAAGAATTCTCCTTCTCTCTCTGTAAATGAGAAAAACACAGCCCATGTATGTTAAATGATTTATTTTGCCACATATGTTTCCAGTGAGAGAAGACCCAGAGTCAAACATGAAATCCTGGGATAGAAGAAAAAGCTGTTCACAGTTTTCAGGCAAGCACTATATAAAGTGGCATGGTCTGGAGGTATGATAAGAGAAGTGTATGAGAAGGAGACATTGTATTTGTTATTGACCTTTAAGAATAGTCAGAATATTTTTATGAAACATGCCATTTAAAAATATTTTCAACTAAGTAAAGCTGTTTTTTAAATTCTCAGCAGATAAATCAGAACGTAATTCAATCTATCCTCCAGGATGATAGTGTACACATAGTACTATATAATCTCATGGAGTTTTTCCTATAATCACGGAATGGCATTAATAGTTGAAAGTGCTCTTCACAGTCATGATATTTACAGATCTCAGTTTACAGATGTGGTAGCTAAAGAATAGGGCCTAGTGTTGCTTTAATTATTAATTATCCATACTCATATGATAGCTTTATAGCGGTAAAGTAAACTTCTCTCTCTCTCCCTCTCAGTTGAGTTTGGTCTTGATTTTGTGTTTGCTTTGGCCAATTACTAGGCAGAAAGACATGAAGTCAGGACTTTAGGTGAGCCTTATTGTAACCGAGGTTGTCATTTTACTTTCCTTCCTTTGGCCCTAAGAGGTGCTTTAGGTAACATGATACGTGATACATGAATCAGTCCTGGACTCAAAAGTACAGCATGGATTTGAGCCAGTTCAGGTCTGCCTGATTCTGCTATACACCAACATACCTGCATACACAAGTTTATAAATTATAAATGAATGTATGTTTAATTCATTGAAAGTTTGTAGTTGTTTATTACACAATAATAGCTAACTAATAGACAGAGACATTCTCAAGATTGTACAGTAAATACCTGTCAGAATCAGGATTAAAAGTTGATTCTCCAAATCTCTGATCCAGTGTGTTTTCTTCTCTACTAGTCTTAAGTCTTGTTGATCTTCAATCTGCCACCTTCTCATTATTTCATAGACTCTTCCTATCTCTCACATCAAGCCAATAAAATGGACCTAATCTCTGATTTCTTTTTTGCAAGACTTTCTTACAGAAATATTTTCAGTTTCTGTCTAGCACCCAGAGCTTTGCAGGTTTGACATTTTCACAAAGATAAATGAAAATATTCTAGTTTGATTTCCTATTACACAATTAGGATTTGCACAACCAGAATTTAAATTTGCATAAAAATTAAACCAATTTCTATGCAAGATGGAGTAGTTTAGAATTACTACTAATTTAATTGAGCTTTCTTAAATGACTTGTAATTGTTATTATTGTTGCCAATTGCCTGCACCTTAGCAAGGTAATCAGAACTGCTCAGCAATTTCTACCGTCAAATCAATTAAAGTATAAAACAGATTTCCTTTCTTTTAAGAAAGTTTTATGGCTAAGATTTTATTTACAGTTAAGTCTTTATGGTACACTAATCTACTCATCCAGGAAAAAAGTTCAAATCATTTAGCTTTTCTATACATTATCTCCAGGAATAAATTCTATGAGAATTATTCCTTTTTTCAGGTAACTGAGCATAGTAATAGTGCTGACCCCTTAGATTGTTGTGAGTGCTTGGAAAATATGCATATACACCTAGAATAGTAAGAAATATACAACCTTTTATTTCCAACTTCTCTTACAGTTGTTGTTAATGTAATACGCTAATAGGATTACTTCTCTTTTATTTCTTAAAACTGATCTTTTCAAAATTAAAATGAGCAATAGAACAAATGTGCTACTAACAACTACCTTGTGTTTTCAAACCTATGTGCATTTTCCAAGTTTTTGGGCTGGTATCCTAAAGTGACCTCAATGGCATGTTAGTCTAAGTGATGTCACTTATGTATCTGAGATGATTGAAGTGACAAGAATAGATAAGGAATTAAAAATTTGAAAAAAAATTAAAATTTCTTCCCTGAAGGTGAGATTAGTATCTTTCAGGATCATGCTTCTCAAACTTTAAAGCATATCAAATTTCCTGGTGGCTTTGGGAAAGCCCAGATTCCAATTCATCAGTCTAAATGGAGCCTGACTTCCAGTATGCCTAACAAGCTTCTGAGGATGCAACTGGTACAGGGTCCTAGACCACACTTTGATTTGTGTAAGCTTAAAATGAGTTTTCAAACTTTAATGTACTGAAAAATTTCTTTTGGCACTAGTTAAATGCAAATTCCTTGGTCTTTCCTCTAGGGATTTTGACAGAGTATATCTGGGAACGTATGTATCTTAACAATTTGCCAAGCTCCTATTACATATATTTTGAGAAATAGTCCTTAAGCCTTGAACTTGTGTAAGAGTACATACATTCTTGATTGTCACATTTCAAGTCAATATCCCAGCCTTGCTGTCCAGAGAAACATGGTCTCACAAGTGGCTAATATGTTGTGCTAAATGCAAAAGTGATAGAGCTATGGTTCCACATGTAGGTAAAATTTTGGAGCACTAAATCCAACTGTCTGAAAATGTCCTGTTACTACCAGACCTTTGAGAGTCTTGTCTATGGAAAAGTTATAATGATGCCTCGCTACTTATTTAAGAACAGAATTGTTATTTCTGAGAAGCCAAATATCTTCCAGAAGAGTATTTTCAAGAAGAGTACTTGGAAAATTCTGCCATTAAAAGATGTTTTCTTTTGAGAGAGTTTGACTCTGCTCCTCACAAAAAGAGAATAAAGTCAGCAGTAGATGTTATGATGTTGAACTTCACATCCAGGAAAGATGCCTGACAGAAATGAAACAAATTTTCTTTCAGGGAGTTAACGCTCTATCATGGAAAGTATTCCAGCTAATACTATCAGTTTTCTGAAGATGCTGTATAAAACAATAATATTCTACATGCACGTTTGATTTATTGTCTGAAAGACCTTTTCTAATGTGAAGACCATGTGTTTTCATCCTAATGTAGAATAAGTATATAGAATCAAATTATTCCAAAGGAAAGGAAAAGAAAATATATATAACAGAGCTTCCCAAAATAGCAAATTTAAAGTAATTATTTATCTTATTTTATTGTTTTTACCTTTAATTAGATATAATTGACAAACAAGTGTTGTATGTGTGCAAGGGATACAACATGATTTAAAGTATTGTACATTAAAATGATTACCATAAGGGCTGGGAGTTTGGTTCAGTGACATAAGTGCCTGTCTGACAGGCACAAGGTTGTGAGTTCAATCCCCGGTGCCGCAAAAAAAAAAAAAAAAAAAAAAAAGCCTCTAATTAAAAAATGATTACCATAATCAAATTAATGAACACGTGCATCACTACACTTAGTGATCAAATTAGAATGTGTATATTGAGCATACTCAAGATTCAGTCTCAGTGAATCTCAAGTAAACAACAAAGTATTAAATAAATTTACCACGCTGTTCATTAGACTCCAGAACACCTTCACCTTGCAACTAAAAGTTTGTATACTTTGACCTTTATCTCCCCAAGCCCTAGAGACCACTACTCTACTCTTCTTTTATGAATTTAATTCTTTTAGATTCTACATGTAAGTGACATATTACAGTATTTGTCTTTCTACATCTGTCTTATTTTACCTAGCTTAATGTTCTCTACATTCATCTATGTTGTTTCAAATCTCACATAACAGGATTTTCATTTTTTAGTTAATAGCACAAATACAAACACAAAACTGTTTAAAAATTCCTTTTCACTAACTATTCACACCAAAAAATCATATATGTATTCTTTTTCTGTTACTGTTTTTGTGTTTTATTAGTGCGTGTCTGCAGCACATAATGAATACCCTCCTTGTGGAAAGTTGGATATTTTATGTCCTTATTGAAAGTTTGACATTAAGGAAAACCTTACCTATTGTATTCATTTTTGTTAGTTATCAAATCTCAGAACTCCTGATGGTACAAACATTTTTAAAAAATACAATTTGGTAATTTCTTCTAAAAGTAAATATGCATTTATCATGTATAGTGTGTTATAATTTCAGTGTACACACTTCAGTGCATTAGACTTCTTATTGTTTCTATTCTATTCATTACTTTATGCCATATCAACTAATTCACTTATTCATTGTTTTAATCTTCTTCATTGACTTATAATTTACATTTAAAATTCAAACACTTTATGGATACAGTAATACGGGACACTTTTTTTCTTCACAAATGTTCCCTGTGTCCCTCCCTTCTCAAACAGTGTACCACCCATCTCCTCACCCAGTCAGTGTCTGATCTGCTTTCTGTCACTATAGAGTTGTTTTTTATAGAGTTTAATAATGCAATATAGATCTTTTTCATCTGTCTTCTTTAATTCACCATAATGTTTATGGGAAGTATACATGTTGCTTCATGTATCATATGTTTATTATGCTTTAACATTCCATTACATCAACATATAATAATTCATCCATACATTCATTGTTGTCCAACATATGAATTGTTCTCAGTTTGAGGATATTATGGATAAGACTGCTAGGAAAACTTCCGTAAAAAGTCTTTATGTAAAGATATGGTTGCACTGGAGTATTGGAGTTACTGATTTACATGATAAATGAATGTTTACCTTTACAAGAAATTGTCAAGTTGTATTTTTCAAAATGATTGTACCATCTCATATACTTACCAGTAATGTGTACATTCAGGGTACTCCATATTTTTACCTTCACTTGATATTATCATTCATCACTTGATACCACTCATCATTTCACTTGATATCACTGCAATTATTATTCAGTATCACTGTAATTTAGCTACTCTAATGGTGTGTAATGGTATCTCATTGTGGTTTTACTTTACAATTCCCCTGATAACTAATGATGTTTGGTATTCACCCAAGTGCTTAGGGCCCACTCATAAATCTTCTGTTGTGGTGTCTGTTGAAATCCTTTGTTCACTTTTTAAATTGGGTTGTTTGTCTTGCTACTGAATTGTAAGAGCTTTTTATGAATTCCAGATGTAAGGGCTCTGTCAGATATATGCATTATCAATGTTTTTCTCCTAGGAAGGAGGTGGAAGACAACAAGACAAGCTATGTTAGTGTTGAGAGGTCATAAACTGATTGTCTTAAAGACATATGACCTTGAGCTCTTTGAGTGTTGAGTTTCACATCTGGTGATTTATTTTCTTGTCAGAAAGTCTTTGATGTGTTCGTTTTAGCCACTTTAAGTCCTCTTCACAGTAAACTAGGTACTTCTTGCACCATAGCAAAACTAGCAGTGATGCAACAGAATCTCAGAAGTTCATGCCCCCCTAATTCTTCACCATTAAGAAGATCTTTATTGCAAAACCTATTGGCTCAAAGATGAACAAAGTGGTTAGAATATTATTCTCTTTTTTCCTATCAGAAGATGGAAAAATGCAGGAGAATTCTTCAAGGAATTGTATTTATTACCTATAAATAGTTCTCTTCTCTTCTGGAACTCTGTAACATTGAAAGACTAAGGTCCCTGACTGGGTCCTGCTTTGGTATGAGTCTCAATCAGATGAATACAGGCAATACTTAACCATACTGGATCCATTTCCATAGCAGGGTGGCACAACAGATTTCCTGAGTTGAATTTCTTTAGCTGAATCCAGTTGCCAAAGTGGGAAAAAATGATACAAATCAAAGGTTGATGAGAACACAGTGCCTTCTAATTATGATAATAAAAAAATACTGGAGTCACGCACACATAGTATCACTGTATATTAAAAAATGACAGTGCAAAATAATCTATAAGCACATATTTGATATTTATCTAATGTAATCAATAAATCTTCACCACACACAAGACATTTAAGGGTTTTACAGATATTATTCCACTTAGTTCTTGCCATAGTCCTAAAGAAACAAAATATTCGTGATATTGCATTTTCAACTTTACACATCAGGAAGCTGAAACATAGAAAGGTCCGGTCACCTGCCCCAATCTACATGGTTACAAAGTGAAAATTGAAACCTAGCTTTTCTGGTACTTACTAACTATATAAAACTGCCTAAAAAGTGTAAAATGTGAGTAAATTTAACTTCATTTTTTAAAATTTCATTTAGCATGGAAATGTGTGCACTAACATTTATACACGTATACCTTTGCCCCCTAAAATTCTGTTATGTTTAAAATCCATGAATTGTCTCACTGTCTTTATTTCCTTTCAAACTGCAATTCAAAAACAGTGGAAGCATTTTTGATGTTGTGATTCAGTTAGAAAGATTTAATGTCCTTTGCTATTTGCCATGTGAGGAACAGGAAGAGATAGACACACTAAGAGACACACTAAATCCTGTTATACAAAAGACAATAATCATTCCTGCATCCTGAGAGTCTGACTTTTTTCTTCTCACACTATAACCCTCAGTAATTTAGTCATTGCATTTGTATTTTTGTTATTTCATCTGCTGCAGATTATTTATCACTAAACACAATTCAGTATCATGCATGTAGGTTTGTGTGTGCATGTGTTTGTGTGTGTGAGACACATCCAGGCACTGTAACAGGCAAGTAAATAAAATAGTTTTAAAAATACCTGTCGAGGAGGTTACACTATATTGTGAGGTGACGAAAACCCAGAAAATAAGCATATAGATCATATCATATGAATAAAAATAAAAGCTGTGAAAATATATAGAGATAAATAAACAAGAGGGTTCAATTTTGAACTGAAAGTCAGAGGTTTCAATAAAAAGTGAAAATTGAACAAAAATTTAAGAGAGATGGGAGAAGAAACTGTGAGGTTATTGGGATAGAACATTCTAGGCAAAAGGAACAGCTAATTTGAGAAATCTCTAAGTTGAGCTTCGAATTCAACTTTTCCCTCTAGTGATGAACATTTGTAATTGTCAATATATAAATAGTATTTAAAACCAAAGATGGGATGAGATGTACTATGAAATCAGCAGTGAGATGAAGAAGTTCAAAGGCACTGGTGGAGTTTTTCAATGTTGGCTTGAAATGTGAAGAACACAGCATTTCATATCCAGTCTCTCCTGTATCGATCCATTTTCCCCAATGTAGCCAGAAAGATCCCACTAACAAAAAAATCTGATGATGTTAGGTTTGTTCTTAAAATATTCTGTGGCTTTGCATCACTTAAAAACTAAAGTTCTTTCTTTCAAACATGGCTTACAAGAAGCTTGTGATCTAAATTCAGTCATTTCTCTGTCTCTTCTCTTGCCATTCCATTCATCAATACATACTTTCACCCAACTAATTTGTTAAATATTTTTGTATTGTTAGCACTGTTCTAGACTTAGGAGAAAATAATGGACAAGATGCACAGCTGTCTATCCTCAGAACTGGAATTGTATTACATGTGTGGAAATAAGCAATAAGTGAATTAATGGACTCATGAAATAGAGGCTAAGTTCCATGAGAATAAGGACATTTGTTTGGTCTACTAATCTATCTGAATAGCAAGGATAGAACCTTAAACATAGAAGGTGTTGATAGTTGTGGAATGAATGAATTATGAAAATTTCCAATGACATATAACTACAAAGCAATTTTGGAATCAAACCTGAAAATTCTGATGATTAACAGTGGCCTTCCTACACAACGTGGTAATAGAAAATCCTGACATCCATTCTAAACTCCTGCCATTTGGATCTTTCGTTAGTTTGTCTAACAATATTCTTTCCAATTCCCAGGCTTTTGAAAATCCTATTTTTTCTTTTTCTTCTTTCTTTCTTTCTTTCTTTCTTTCTTTCTTTCTTTCTTTCTTTCTTTCTTTTCTTTCTTCCTTTCTTTTCTTTCTTTTCTTTTCTTTCTTTCTTTCTTTCTTTCTTTCTTTTCTTTCCTTTCTTTCTTTCTTTCTTTCTTTCTTTCTTTCTTTCTTTTTTTCTTTCTTTCTTTTTATATTTTGCTAAGGACTTGTCGATTGCTCTAACATCTATTTGCCTAGCTAAATCTGACCTCATCATTTTGTATTAAATCTCGATTTCAACTCCATGAAATGCCTCACTGCACTCATCTACAACTAAACTAGAATAGATGCCCCTTGTAAATGATCTTTGCCTTGTGGAATCGTTTTCTTTGGTGTGTGCATCACTGATCTCCCATAAACAGAGCAGGGATCTTGCTGCATTCAGACATAGCAAGTTTTTGGAGGAGATGCCTTTCTGTGACCTCTGTGACAGTATGGAATTCAGATGCAAGATGGTCTGCTTTGGGCAACTCTCCTGTTCACATTGTTTAGAAATTTGAGGGTTTTTTTTCCCATGTAATTGTCTATCTTGGACACCTAATTTATGCTTATTTAATTTTCTGTTTCTTTATTCACTCAGTCCTATATCTCTAGCTTTACTCCACATCATTTGTGACCTGAGACAAGCATCATACTCATCAGTACCTGTTAAAACACTGCAACATCTCTGGGTGCAGAATTAACATTTCTATAGGGGGAGCAGATTTTACAGCACATCTCATACCATATCTTGGTTTCAAATACTATTTACATATTGACAATTCAAAATGTTTATCACTGGAGGGATAAATTGAATTCAGGGTTCAATGTAGAGACTTCACAAATTAACTGTTCCTTTTGTGGGTTATCCCAAAATATTTTCAGATTAATTTTTTAATTAATGTGCATAATGGATACTTTTTTTGTTTCTTTCTTTCTTGAGAATCTGATGAATTCTGTATTCTTCCATTTGAAAAACATGCATCCTCGTCTGTAAACCCGTATACTTTTACATGCAATTTTGAGAGATTTATGCAATTCTGAAGTTGCTTATGTTTAAGGTCTCCTGATGGAGTTTGACCTTTAAACTTGAAAGGCAAGGATGCTTGGTTTTGTAGTCTTTGAAGAAAGTACAGACTTTCAGAATGAAAACGTTGTGCTATCATTCTGCTTTAGGAAAAGATGTGGGCGTTCAGCTCCTACTTGAGTAGTAGAACTGATAAGTCTTTAATGCCTATCCTCACAATTTTCAGCGTGCTTCCTGTGAAAGGATAGAAGGTATGCCATCAATTCTTCGGTTGGAGGAGCAGGTAGGGTAAATGCAGACTTCAAATTGACTCAGTAAAGATGAGCTTTTTTGACTGCCAACCCACTTCCCATAAGAGACCTCTGGTATTCATTTAGGCTTAGCATGAAATAAGGAAACATTAGTTCCAAAGGGTCTGAAATGTATGAGAACCTGACACTACATTCACTAATGGAGATGATTTATAGTGTCATGGTGAGCAATGCTTTTGGTCCAACAGCACTCTTTATATTCATCTTCTTACATAAGAAAATCAGAGAGCAGGTATATAAGTTGAACTCAAGTATTGTGAAGCTCTGCAGTTGTCTTTGGTTGTGATTATTAAAGTGGCTTTCTTCTGAGAAGCGCGAGGAGGAGAAATGTGCTTTTTATTAAGATTTTTAGAAAATAATTGCATTATTGGAGCACAATCTTTTAAGGTCAGCACTTTGGATCCAATTACCAGGGAACATAATGGATGGTTTCTCTGACTTGTCATTTCTGCTCTGCAGGCACTTAAGATAATCCTCTGTAACTTTCCTGGTTAAAGGGAATTTATTGCCAACAAACATATTTCTAGAACTGGATGCTCCTTCCAAATGAAGAACATAGTAAACATGCCCACTGGAAATTAACTTTTCTCCTACTACTCGTTTTTGAAGAATGATTCTCTCAGGCAGGAGAGGTTCTTAAACAAAAACAGAAACCAAAACTCTTTGTCAGCATGATTTTAATTATTCTGCCTGATTAGAGACACAATATCTGCATAGGAATTGAGATTGTAAGATTTCACATGCATCTCTGCTACTCTTTTCCTATATTCCCCATGGAGAGTCATGGAAAGTCTTCCCGTCTTTCTTATTTCAGTTCAAACCCCTACTCTGCCTTTCATTAGACAGGCAAGTCATGCTAGCTAAGCACTATTTCTATGAACTGTAAAGGGACTAACACCTTCTACAAAGGGCTGTATGAGCTTAAATGAGCATGCATGTAGACATTTAGACCTGAGCCTGACACAAAGCAGACCCTCAGATAATTGTTTTGATTACTAGTGTATCAAAGAAATAGGTATGTGGAGAAGTAAATGAATTAACCAGAGGGAAAAAAGTTGAATTATTACTCAGTTTTTTACATAGACATAGTTCTGAAAATTTGACTTTGAACAAATTTCTATTAAAACAATTTTTTGGAATATTCCCAAGGATACTACCTAGCTTAAATATCACTCCTTTGCTTATAATAAATTATTTTGCCTTGTTTTTATTTTTATAAATGTGCGATGTCACAGTTATCATAAGTTAATTAAATTGGAGTTTTCTAACAGTATCAAATTTTGACAGTGAACTTGAAAAATCTTTGATGGGTGTGTACACTTGTTTACAAAATAATGGCCACCCCAAAGATGTCCATGTCCTATTAACTGAAAATTATGAATACATTAAATTAAATGTCAAAGGAAAATTAAAGACTTAGGTGGAATTAAATTCTATCATTAGCTAATCTACAGGTAAGGATCTTTTCCTGGATTATCTATCTGGGCTCAATGCAATCACAAAGGACCTTAAAAGCAGAAAAAAGGATGCAATTGCAGGTCACAGTAATGCCATGTGGAAAACACTATATTGTCCACTGCCAGGCTTGCAACAGATCAAAAAAAAAAAAAAAAAAAAAAAAAAAAAAAAAAAAAAAAAAAAAAAAAGACTAAGAAATACAGAATGTGGAAATGGCAGGGTAACAAATTCTCTCTCACAGCCTCCAAAAAGGCATAAAGACAGCTGGATTTTAGTGGGTAGCTTGATTTTAATCCAATGAGACATACGTTAGAATTTTAACATGCAGAACTATAACATACAGAACTCAAGAAAACTAATTTGGATTATTTAAGCCATGGAGATTATGATCATCTGTTACACTGGTAACAGAAAATTAATAAATTAGCATAAATAATTATGCTTTCTGTGTAAGACTTATTAGTTTGTGACTAATTTGTACAAATTCACAAGTATGATTTCGCCTTTTTTAAAATGCTTGGGGACATTTAGTAATATCTGCCTCTGTGAATGAGGCAATGAAGCAGAGAACAGTGGAGAGGATCCTACGGTAACCCAGGTACCAGGTGAATGTGTTTAAACCTGCAACATTGGAAATAATGGAAATTAATCAGATTCTAATATATTTTCAAATTACAGTCATCAGAGTTTGTTGGAAGGTGGAATTTGAAGCAAGAATTAAATTCCAAATATAGTGTTTTTATCTGAATATTAATTGAGAGACTATCAATGGATCAGATTCCTGAAGAAGGAGAGAATTAGAAGTTTAATTTGAGAAAAGGAAAGTTTGAAATGTTTAATATATACACAGTATAGAGGCCAAATGGTATTTGTATATACAAAACTGAAGTTATCAGTACTGGTATAAACTTGAGAATCTTTCATATGTCAATGTTGTTTAAGGTCATGACATTGGATAATAATACCTCAGGAGTTAGTATGTACAGCAAAAAGCTTTTAGTAGTGAACTCTGATGCATGATAACTTTCAGAGATCTGAAAGATGACACAAAAAGTCAAGGAGGTTCAGAAAGATTGCCAATAAGGTAAAAGAATAAACAAGAGAGTACGATCTCTGAAGCCAAGTAAAAGTAGTGATTCTTCTATATGATGTGTAATACATTGTGTCAAGTGGAGAAGTTTAGAAGTTTAACTAAGTGATTTAGCAGGAGGCCAGGGTCCTCACTTTGTAAACATCCTCATCCTGTGCAAGAGGAGGGCACGGAGATGGTTTCCCTGTTACACCTTGTGTTTTGGGCCTCTTAGTGTTGCTCCTGGGCCATTCTACCCTGCCTTGGAGCCAGCTAATTATGAGCTGAAACTTCCAGAAACTATGAGCTAAATAAACTCTTTGACTTTGAGTGTCAGGTATCTTATTCAAGCAACCAGAGAAAAGTAACTAAGACATGATGTTTGTAAGTTAAATGATACAGAGTAACACTTGTTGTTCCCGAGTATGCTTTCATACATCAGAATTTCTGAGCCAAATCAGAACTGACATTTTGAACCAAATCATTTTTGTGGTGGAGTCTTATCTTGGGCACTGTAGTGTGTTAAGCCATACAGATATAGATTTAGAGAATATGTATGAAATAGGTTCACACAGAAGCCTGACGGGCACATTTGAGGAAAACGAGACAAGTGATGTGGCTTGAGAAAAAGTAGACAAAAGGTATAATAATAAGTTATAAAGTCAGAGAGCCAATGAGGTGTGTGCATGTGTGTGTGTGGTTGTATACACACCAGAAGAATGTCTTCTTTTGTGACAATGAAAAATGTCTCCAGATATTCCCAAATTTCCTTTCATAGACAAATTTGCCCCTTATTGAGAGTCACAGCCCCACATACACTGTACCCTTTATTATTCCAGTTTGCTTAGTGCTTGCCAAGTCAGAAGCCTGGCACTACTGTCAGAATAAAATTCTTGGTGTTAAAACAGAGCTATTTGTCTGTCAGGAAAGTTGAAAATCATCAACATAAGGTTAACAGCCTTTATTTTATACAGATGGGAAAACCTTCCAGTTCACAGCTGAATTGGCTTTCAATGATATCTTGATTAGCATCATTTTTTCCTAGGGCACCTTTGAAGCATGACTTGTAGAATCTAACTCTACCAACCTTCAGGGTGAAATGGAAATCCTCCAGCTTGGATTTTAGGCAATTTTGTAAACTCAGAAGTACCTAATTAGCTTATTTTCTTGCTGATTCTGCACCTGGAAAACCAAAAACAGAAGCAATTCCACAGATCAAAGAAATAATTTTCCAGTGAGGTAATTAGAACTCCTGCTGTAGTACCCCTACCCTGATCACCACTGAGGTGGGAAACACTGAGGACACAGCAGATTTTAAGAATCTTTGCCAACATTTTTTCACAAAATAAAATATTAAGTGAAAGGGAAGCAAATACATAAAGATGGAGACCTCACATAGGTAGAAATCAATGAAAAATTCTCACAAGCGTAGGATATTGAAGGCTCTGATGCTGCCACTGATGATTGATGACGACAGTTATGCCTTATTTACTCAACAACTACATGTTTAGTGTTTCCTGTGTATGTTGCTCTGTTCCTAGTACTTAGAGATATCACAGTAAATAAATTAGAAATATAAATTTTGCATTCATGACGCTTGCATTCTAGTAGGAGAGGTAAACAGTAAACAAGGTAGATTATAGAGAGATAAATTTTAAAGTGATAAATCAAGCAGGGAAGGGAGACATAAAATATTGAGAAGCTGATATTTCAGTGAGAATCACCAATACAGGAATAACATTGTATACGAAATAGAAAATTCACACAAATGTCTAGTATCCTTGTTTTTATTTTGCAGTAAATTTTTTTCATTTTTTCATTAAGTTTATTGGTACCATGCTAAGTTTACTGGTATATATATATATATATATATATATATATATATATATATATTTCACATTCGTCACAGGAAATTTGCACCTGTACATACATGATGTATCTTGATTCCTCTTTTTTTCCCATTCTTCTTCCCTTCCTTCAACCTCTTTTATCCTCCTCATTTACAAAGCTTCGTTTCCATTTTATCATTCTTTTCTCACTTTTTTCTTTTCCTTTTCTTCCTCCCTCCCCCAGTTCCTTTTTTTAAACAATTTTCTCCTATTTCACAATCTGTGTGGAGATTCCTCAAAATAAACTAGGATGAGTTCCCATTTGACCCAGCTATTCTTCTTCCTGGTATCTTCCCAAAAGAATTAAAAGCATCACAACACAGTGATATATGTACACCCATATTTACTGCATCACAGTTTTTAATAGCTAAATCTTGGAAAATATCCAATGCCTATTAAATGATAAATGGATAAAAAAAACTATGATTTTTTATACAATGGAGTACTCCTTAGCCATAAAGAAGGATACACTTGAGACATTTGATGGATGAACCTTGCACCTTAAGTGAAATAAATCAGACAAAATTGTGAATATTGCATTGTCTTTCAGGTGTGAGAAGCTGAAAGTGTAAATAAGAACCAAAATGCATCTCTATTATCTTTGAGGAACAACAGGAGAAGCAGTGTAGATGCATAAGAAACAAATAGGCAAGAAGCATACTAGGAAGACACAGTGCCGGAGTTAGTGGGAGGCCAGCTAGCATATGGTTAATAGTGCACTGAACTTCACAGTAAAAGCATTAGTTTGTATGCTGCTTGTTATGAAAAGACAGAAGAAAGTAGAGAGCAAAGAAATAATGATCAGACTTATATTGTATCAAATCATTCTCACAGCTATATTTGAAGGAGATGCCTCAGGAAAAGGCAGAAGAAAGGAGACCAGGTAGGAATGATGCAATCACCATGATCAAGGAGTGACACAGTAGTGACTTGAGGAAGACAGTGGCAGTCTTCTATGAAAAGATCAAATTCTGTGTAGATTTGGAGGTAATACAAACAAGTTTTGTTGCAAGAAAATACTTAGGATTTGGATGTAATAGAAGAGTCAAGGATGACTTCAGAGTTTTTGAAAGACTGGAAAGATGGGCTTTCTATTTCTTAAATGTGTGATTTTGAGAGGTGAGAAATCAAGCATTGTTTTAGACATATGAAGGAAGAAAAACTGTCAAGTAGACAGTAAAATAAAAAATGTGATGTTCACTTAAGGCTCCGAGCTGAGGTGAAACTTGGGAATAATCAACATAGAGCTGATGACGAGAAACTACCATTAATTTCCTCTTCTTTATACCTTCTAAATCTTTTTGTGGATTCAAAGTATACTTCACCAAGCAACCACCACAATGGCTAATCACCAATCCAAATCCAGATTAAACATAATGCAGGACCCCCAAAAACAATTTTCCCAGTAAATCAATGACATTAGGAAAGGGAATGTAGGTATTATACAACAAAAAAGACTTAATAGACACAATAATCAGATGCTACATATACGTGTTGTCTGGGTTCTGAATCCAACAAACCAAGTATTAATCAAGGCATTGGGATAATTATGGAAATTTAAAAATGAATTGGAAATTAATTTGTTTAATTATTGTATTATTGTACTTTGTTTAGTACACATGGACCTGTATGTGTATAAATTATATATAGACAAATATGCATTTGAATATTTAATTAACTGAAAACTTCCTAATGACATGATACTAACCAAGGTATGATTTAAAACACTCCTCCTAAAAAAATGAAGGATATGTCAACCCTTCTTTGCCAGACCTAACTTTGCCAAAAACTGGCAAAAGTTGATAATTAGAGAAGATGAATGATTAGTATATGAGAGCTCATTATGCTTTTCTTTCTACTTTTGTGTGTTTGAAAATTTCCACATTAATAGAAGTTATGCTAGATTGTAATCCCCATGTGAACAAGAATCTTAAATCTTTTGTTTATGGATGCATTCCAACTAGGACAATGACTGCCACATGGCGGACATTTCATAAATATTCAAAATAGCAAAGGAAGTGAAAACACTCCACCAACAGAAAGAAAAGTACTGTATTTCACCGAGTTTGCATGTCACCTGCTTAATTTCCAATATGGTTATTTTACAGTGGTAATTTGCAACATGCTCCTCATCATCCAATTGACAAAAATTTGATTTAAATGAGTGATTAACCAAACTCACACAGCTAGAGACACATGGCCAAGTCCTTATGATTCTCATGTCTAGGTTCTTTCTACTTCCACATCTTAAGTAATTCTGATATGATACTGCCCTCACTGGTCAATTTAAGGTGAGAAAAGCCTTTTTAGGAGGTATACTAAATGATTTGACTGATTCTAAAGAAATCACCACATTACATTTCCTACAAATTACTCATACACTTTTCTCTGTTAGAGACCCTCCTACATGTCATGCTATGGACAGAAGATAAAAATGAATAAAATACACTTATAGTTTTTGTAGACTATGAATTACACTGTAATTTATGTAATAACCCAAGAATATCAAAATAAGAAAAGCAAAACAAAGCAAAAAGAATTAGAAGATTATCTTTAGGCTGGTTGTGATGTTCTAAAGCACATTCTTGTTCAAAAGTTTTCTGTTTATACCATAAAATGTTAAACTACCAATTGATCTGTATAAGACAGACAGCAGAGACACTGAGGCCAGCCCTCTCTTAAATGGTTTATCTTGCAGGCTATAATGTCAGTTTAACTATGAATCAAGAATCCCTGGGGCATGACAGGCTGCATCATTTTTAGGGCCTAGTGCAAAATGTAAATATCAGGGCCTTGGTTCTGAATAAAGAACAAAGCCTTCACTAAAGATACTGAAATATAAAACTTCTAATTGTGTTCAATTTTCCATAGTGATTTGTTGCTGCTGTTACTGTTGTTGCTGCTGTTGTTATTGTTGTTGCTATTTAATGTCACTATAGGCAAAGAAAAATGGAAAATTGAGAATTGTTATCATTAATTTTATTTTTTATAATTTGCAGTGCTTATTTTATATGCAAACATGAGAGAATTTCACTCATATCTGAATCACTGAAGTTAGAAAATTTATTCCCCAAAGGTTGTCCAAAGTATACCAGAAGAGACAAAAATAGGCAAGGTTGAGAATGTTGAAAGAAGGGAGGAATACCTGCCCAAGTCAGACTTGGAATTGTCTACAGATTCCTGTAAGTGCCTATGGTCTCCACTTCTCCAATGAGGAATGTGACTGCTTTTGAGACCTGAGGACTGCTGGGTTTCCCCTTCTCCCAGCTGCCAGACTTATTTGTGGGGCTCCATTAAGGGTTAGGATCTAGGAACACTGAGTCAAGTATGGGTCTCACAGATACATTCCCCTCAACAATGGGGTTGGGGAGAGAGCCCTAAGGATATTCCTACCATCATACCAACACTGCCTAGTACTAGATCTTGGATGAGAGGGTCTTAATCTGCACACAGATGTGACTTCTGGCGACCACCAGATGTACAATATTCTTCTGGCCCAGGCTTGGGATTGTTGCTACTGTGGCCCACTGTTAGACACTAGTCCTTCATTCACGTACTGGGATCTTACTTATGGCAGAATTTAGGGACCTGCAGGGGCAAGACAGTGGCAGTGGATGAGAGAGAGGGAGAGCAGGGTTAGATGGGGAGAGGCCAGGAACTCCTTGTGGGGAAGTTGCAGTTGGGAAGTCTGAGTGTGAGAAGAAGGTCTAAGACCACCAAGGCATGGTCCATTGTCCAATCAGCCTTCACTTACAAAACAAGTATTCAAAGGTAAAATTATTATGAATTCAAAAACTGCCACTGGCAAGGCATTCTAGATCTGTTTCCTCACTTGGCACATGGAAATAGAACCTATTCCCCACCAAGTGATTTTAATATTCAGTGGCGCTCTAAGAATGTTGAAGGAGAATACTGTGGTTCAGTCCATTTTAAGTTCTAGCTATCACTGGACTACACTCTATCTACAGCCTTGTGAATTAATACCGAACAGCAAATCTTATGACTATAAATAGCCTATAACATCAGTATTTTAATGCTGTTGAAGGAGTCAATTTGATAAAAGTAAATATTTTAAAAGACCACAGTTCTATAACTGTTTTCAGATTTCTTGGGTTCTTTTTATCTTTCAAGTAGATCTGAAAGAAAAAATTCCCACATACACTAACTATGTATTGAACATTTGTACTGAAATTGTTTATCTGAGATTCAAACTTATTTAAGTGTCTTGTATTTTATCTAACTCCAAGTAGAATACACAATACACCTCTCAGATAATACTGAGTGGTTTCTTTTTCTGGTGACTCATCCTCTCCATAGAATTTATTACCCATATTCATGCATTTATGAAAAGTTGTGTGGATATGCATGTATGTGTGTTGTAGAATAACAGGAATAAAAGATAATGCCTCAGAGTGTTTTATATACCAGTCATGCTGCATAAAAATATCAGAACACTTTTCATTTTATTGAAATACCTTCATTTTTCCAAATGATTGCATAGTTTCTGCCGCTATCATCAACTGTGCATCAAAAATACTGCCAAAAGTGCTAGAAAGAAAGGTAATTTTCTCTACTGCCTTTGTGAACATCATTGTAAGCTAAGACATTATAACCAATGGGACTGCTCAAAAAACTTCACTATAGTTAGATTACTTGTCCTTGTGATCTCTATGGAGAATTGACTGTCTGTAAGACATAAAAAGAAATAAATAAACACCAAAAATTGACATTTGACATCTCAAAGAACTTACTTTTTAAAGGAGATCATGTATGAAAAGGGCTTTACTACCACAGACATCTCAAAGGTGGAGAAATGAAATATAGGTCACCTCATTTATTTAAATAACTTGTTGCATTTTAAAAATACATAGTTTTCAAAGAATATGATAAGTTTTTCAACTTACATTTAACAATTTGGCCGTGAACAATATAATTGAACAAAATTGTACTATTCTCTATTCGGAAACACCGAAGATAACTTGAAACATTAAGTCATAACTCATGATCAATTCTGTAGTTATGAAGTCCATAATAAACATTTTTCTGAACATTATGACTGAAATTTTCAACTTGAAGCTCACTGTGGCTATCTGAAATAACTTTCCAGTGCTCGCTACCCGCTTTAATCAGTTCTGTGTGGAGGGAAGGAGAGGAAAGATGTGACTTATTAGGGAATTGAAGCAGAAATTACTGAGTTAGTTAGAAATATTAAAGGCAGTCAGACAGGGCTAGGCCCTCCAGGGAGCTGACACAGAGGACCAAATGTCTTGCGACCTTAGAGGAGACAAACACCTCCCGCTGTGGGCCAGATCTCAAGACAAAAGGCAAAACAAATACACCCATATCCTAAGGACTGATTGTCTAAATAGTTCTCTATCACCCTGAGAAAGTCACAAGTCAGCATTCCAACCCGCTATGGGAAGAGTCACTGCTCTTTAAGCATGACTGCTTGCTACGTGACTTGCTTCCCCATTTGTCCCCAATTTAAGCAATTTTACCTGAGCCATTAATCTTATTGGTTGACCAAAGTTCTGTCCCACCTTATTTCCACCTTGTGAGTTCCCATTTTTCCTCACCTTGGACCCCACTCACCTCATGGTTTTACTCTATAAAAGTCCCTAGAAAAGACAGAATCTTTGGCAACCCACTTGGGACCCCTTCTGTTTCTCTTAGAAACTTTCTTTCTCTCAGTAAATATATTCTGCTCTTAATCTCTGTTGTTTCTAAAATTCAGTTTTTTCATTTTAGACAAAACAAACTCATACTGGACATATAGTACGTTGGGAGTTTCATTCCCCTATGTCACTATGTGGAGGGAAGGAGAGGAAAGACGTGACTCATTAGGTAATTGAAGCAGAAATTAGTTCAAAAGGTCCAATAAAGGAAGCAGCCTCCAGGTAAGCTTCTGCCTTCTTGGAACCTGCTTTGCTGTTCCAAAGGCAAACAGCATCTACCCAGGGAACTGCCACAATCACCTTTACAAATAAACAGATCATAACTATTTAATGTTAAAACACATAATGTATTTATGTCTGGGTAGTTTGACTAACAATAAAAGTAAAATATTTACAACTACTCATTAAAACATGTGACTTTACAGTTCAGCAACATTATTTCTTTTTTTCCTTTGCAGCATCTTGTTTAATCTTAACAAAACTCTTTGAGGCTGGTTAACACTTAACTCCTAAGACATCAGAAGTTGCAGATTTGCACCGATGAGAGTTAGTTGCTTTGGTCTTGTTTTATTAAATATGTTGAGGCAAAAGATAGAAACTCTGAGCATAGTAATGTTGAAATAAAGTTGTAAAAAAATAAATAAATAAAAGAAGATACAAACTCTGTTTTAGTCCCTGAAAACTTAGTTGAACTAAAATACTGAAAGAGGATAAAGATGACGGTCAAACCCTCTTTCAGCATTCATGAGATACCTTGCTCACAAAAATGACATTGATTTTTTGTTGCTGTTCATGGTTGGTTAATTCTTTTGCCTGATTTTTGTAAGGCTGGAGAACCAGATAATTATGTGTTTAGTAAACAGGTTCACTATTGAGATTGTCAACCCTCAGGGACTTCCCAAAGGCTGCTGTGAGCACAGCGTTTAGGAAGGACTTTTTGGAATTTGATATGCTTTACATGACAAAACGTGTGTGGGCAGTGCTATGTTACTCTTAGCTGGATACTTTTTCTTGCTGATTTATCTCACAGGTTTTCAGATCTCAGTGGTAGTGATATAGGGGGAAAAGCTCCCAACCTACTACACGTCCGGAATAAATTTGTGTTCTCTAAACTCAAAAATGACCTGGCAGGCGCGAGGTTGTGAGTTCAATCCCCGGTGCCGCAAAAAAAAAAAAAAAAAAAAAATCAAAAATGAATTTTAAGAACAACGGAGGTTAAGAGCAGAATATATTTATTGAGAGAAAGAAAGCTTCTGTCTGAGAGAGACAGAAGGGGTGCCGAGTGGGTTGTTGAAGTGCTCTTCTTTTCTAGGGATTTTATAGAGCAAAACCACAAGGTGAGGCAGATCTAACGCGGGGAAAGTATGGAAACTCAAAAGGTGGGCATAATGTGGGACAAAACTATGATCAATCAATAAGATTAATTACTCAGGTAAAATTGATTAAATTGGGGACAAATGGGGAAGCAAGTCACATAGCAAGCAGGCATGCTTTAAGAGCAGTGACTCTTCCCTTAGAGGGTTGGAATGGTGACTCCTGGCTTCCTCAGGGTGATAGAGACCTATTTAGAATATCAGTTCTTAGGATGTGGGTGTATGTGTTTGCTCTTTTGTCTTGAGATCTGGCCCACAGTGGGAGGTGTCTGTCTCCCACACAGTTGCAAGGTATCTGGCCTTTTGCACTGGGTCATTTAAGGACCTAGCACTGTCTGACTACCTATAATATTTCTGTCTAACTCAGTTACCAGTAACAGTAGGGGTCCAACAAGAGGAGCTCTCCTGAGAAAACTAAAGTTAATCACTAAGTTATTTAAGACAAATTGACTATTAGACCCCTCTGGTTCCTGCTATTCTATGGTTTCTTTCAGGTTTATTTGTTTGTTGGTTGGTTTTTCCTATGTCCTTCCAATGTTTCCGTAAAATTCTGGGAAGAAGAGATTAAAAAAATGTTTTATGCTAGATACATGAGACTTCTTCCCAGATACAAGAGAGAACTGGGTAAGACTTCACAGAGAAGATGATATTTAAGTAGGATTTTATAGAAATAATGTTTGTCAGATGAAAAGGGTGAGATAAAAACTTTCTATATGTACAGAACATCTAAGAGACATGGAAGTACATTTGGAATCAGCAGGTTTTAGATTTGTATTTTTATAGAGGGTAAAGGGAACATTGAACAATAAAGAAATTAGATTAGACTTTAAATGCAATACTCAATAATTTTTGAACTGTAATATCATCAAGAGAATTATTATTGTTAATAATTGTAATTTTCCATATATCAATTTATTTCCATTTTTATTCCTTGGCATGGTTTCCAAGGATATTTTCCTCTCTAAAAACTGTTTTTTGACTTAAAGTTATTTATTTGAATAAAACTTTTCATCTTCAAGATGAATAAAACTAATTCTATTAAACATTTTATTTTAAAACGTATTTTCTATCTCCTAAATGTCTTTTGTTAATCAATAGCTCTGTGTATCTGGAAGACTGGTTGGTTTTTTTCCGTACTGTGCTATTGATGGTTGAGATTTTAGAATTAATGACCTTTTGATTCCATAGTATGACTTTGTAAAATAAGGCTCAAATTCTTCCTTTAAAATTAGTTTAATAAAATCTTTAGAGTGCTGGAAGTATTAAATGATGAATGTAAAGCAATTAGCATTGTACCTAGAACTTACTGAAAGTTAATGTTTACTGTTAGAAGATTTTAGAGTAGAAAGACATTTAATCTTTATAACTATCAAAGACTATATGGGACTAAAGCTTCCCTAATTTTAGAATGTTTTCAACTTTTAAATTTATATCTTTACCTATTTAACCTTCTACTAATTTAAAAGTAAACTTTTAGCTTTCAAAGTTTCTCATAATACATTCATCAGACTCAGCACTAATATATTCCCTCTCTTATCTTTTAAAACGCAGTAGGACAGCCAGAATATGTATAGAACCCATTAAAGTCAATTACTAAGGCAGAGAACCTGCTAGAAAAATAGGAAAAACATTGTAAAAAAGATACATCACAAATACAGTGACCAAATTACCTGTGAAATTATAAAATATGGTTACATTTGTTAGTCATCAGGTAAATATAAATAAAAAACATGATTCAATTGCTTATATATATAAATTGGCTAAAACAATAAACAAATCTAGGAAGCTGGTCCTGAAAGTAAAACCAGGCTCAATGCTGGTAGACCACAAGATAGTTTTGTATCCAAAGCTGTATCTTTCATGGAATATCAGAGATGGCATCTCAAAATCACAAATTTTTGACTAAGCATAACATAAAGCAGGCCAAACTCTCTGAAATATGATATGACAGCAGCCACCAAGCCACATAGACTACATAAAGAAGCATAACACACAAAGCAATGATTTTTCATTTGTTTTTTGAAACAGAGCCTCACTATGCCGTTCAGGCTGAACTTGAACTCACTATGTAGCCAAGGCTGGCCTCAAACTCACAGCAATTCTCCTGCTTCAGCCTCCTGAGTGCTGGGATTACAGTCGTGTGCCACCACACTGAACTACTAATGATTTTTTAAAAATGAGCACACACCTTCCCGTGAGCCAGCATCAGCCTTGGGGAATTAGAAGAAAATCAGGAAGCCAAACCACACCTTCCCGTGAACCAGCTGGCACACATGCTAGGAGACAAGAAGAGCAAGTCCCTGCCCCCTCAATAAGCAACTGGCTGATTCAGAGGAACTCAGGCTAAGATGACAGCAACTGAAGTAAAATAATAAATAAATAAATAAATAACTTGATGCTTATATTGTTTGATTGACTTTGCAGGCCTAAAACTGGTAGTTGGAGCATCTGTTTGGAGGATAACAATATGCACTATAGCAACTGTGGGGGATTTCCTTCTGTCTTGTTTTTGAAATCCAATGTTTTGTTCCATTTTACTGTTTTGCTTTATTCCTGTATCTGATAACCTGAGCAACTATTTCAAAGATAGCAATATGCAGTATAACCGCCATTGTTAAATTCCTATCATCTTGTTTTGAAAACCTGTCATGCTATTGATGTTTTGTTGTTGCTGTTAGTTTGCTTTTGTTATTGCTGTTGTTTTTTTCTTTTGGTTTGTTAGCTTATTGAATTTTCTGGGATTTTTTTCTCTCTAAAAATAAAAAAAATGAGCATACACACTGCTGAGGCAACAGACTTCTCAAATTAATTTAAACCAACTTACTAAACATATAAGCAAATATTCAAGCAACCACAAACTCTGGAGTGGGAAAATGATATTAGTATACATAATTGTTTCAATGTATCATTTAAAATATTATTTAATGATATTTACAAAAAATGAAAAGTGAAATCAATAAATAGGAAAATTTGAGGGATAAATGAATTTTGGGGGCTGAGATACCTCATTTATCTGAAACAAATAGGACTTTAAAGCAGATATTATACTAGATTCAAAAAAGTACACTAAACCATACTGATAGAATCAAAGGGAGACATGATGACAAGTTCTTATCAGTAAAGATCTAAAAATTGAAATGTGAGAACTCTGGAATTTAGAAAGTAAAGCAAATAAAATTAAAATTCATAATTGCCCTTAAGGAAATGCTGAGTCTGTAGACTTATTTGTTCCATGTTACTCATTGAATCTAAATTATTTATTACTTATTTCTTCAACATTTATTACAAAGAAGATGCCAGTCTTTATGGGAGTATATGTCAGAATACTGTCCTTTTTCTGTTTCAGAAAGGCCTATCTGAAAAATTGACACCCAGCAGTGTCACTAAGGATCACTAAGTTTCCCAAGTTAAGACATGGAGAAAAATAGCCCAAGAAAGAGCTTGTATCAGGGGTTTGGTGTAGGAACAAAGTTGGCATCTTATAGAAACAAACAAACAAAAAATTAAAGCCTCCTAAAAATAGATCAGAGTGATTCAAAATAGAACTATAGAAATAGTATTTAAATGCTTTGTAGCTATTCATGGGGAATAATTGATTCACTCAAGATGCCTTTAAAATTGATTTCTTTTCCCAGGCTTATTTTATTTCTATAATATATTTTCTGTACTGTATCTGGAATGATTTCCATGACACAGAAATCTAATTATAAGATTTCATCACTTCAACATCAGCCCTTGACTTCTTAACAATCATCCCTCTTCTTACTTCTTTATTTGCTATCTTCCAGAACTGTGTGTCATCTTCAAATGTCCTTGCTTTTCCTTATGCCTTTGTGTCTCTGTCAAATGCCGATGTCTTTATCTAGACTGCACCCCACAATTCCATCTTCCCACTTACCTTTTAGTACCTAAACTGTATCTCTTCTGTGCATGTTTATTTGATTTCTTAACTCTGTATTAGGCATCCCTCTTTGTTGGTGCAATGGTGCTTAAACTATAAAAACAGTTGCCTTTTGACTTGACTCTACCTCAAAACACCATAGCATTTTGACAACAAAAATCTGTCTGCTATGTTCAACCATGTTGTCAGCATTTAGCATGGTCACTATTGCAAATGAGGGCTGAAAATAATTTTGTTTAATTAATGAATCCATTTGGCAAAATAGTATTGACCTTTCCCAAAAGACACTGAAACTGAATGAATATTTTGACCAGATTTTTCTAAGTAGAAGAAGACAGATACCACAAATATACCTATTTGCAAACTGGATACTGCCTCTTACTCTCAAAATATCTATATCCTAATCCTCAGAATCCATGACTGTGTTACTTTATATAACAAAAGAAACGCAAGTGTGAGTAAATTAAGGATCTTCCAATGCAAAGATTAACCTGAGTTGTTGGATAGGCTCAATATAATCACCATGATACACACAAGAGGTCAAATTTTTTTAAAAGTTATAAAAAGCAATGGTAGCTGAAAGATAGGAGAAATACACAATCAGAGAGATCTGAAAGTGTTATCTTGATGTTTTGAAAAAGGGATCAGAAAATACATTATATAGGCAGCCTCTAAAAGCTGAAAAGACAAAGCAAAAGACTCCTTTAGAGCTTTTAGATATAATGAAACTTTATTGATGTTCTTATTTTAGTATTTCTGATCTCTAGAATTTTAAGAAAACATTCTTCATTGTTTTAAACCACTGGGTTTGTTGTTGCAAATGTTGCAGCAGCCATAGGAAACTAGCACAATATCCCTTCCTACATAAAAGTTACTGTAGAGAATTGGGGGAAAAGGACAGGGTTATGGATTAATGTGACTCAACTTGTGATTTTGTATACTTGGAATCGAGTCTATTTAAACACAAGCTTTCCTTTGGTTTATTGAAAGGGTTGTCATTTAAAAACAAAACAAATCAAAAACAGCTTGCATCAGAACACAACTTTTTGGAGTAGGACATGACACAAGAATAATTACATGCCATTTAATAAACTTTTTCATACTGTGCTTATTACTTCTACTTGTCAGTGTCATGGGTAAATACTAATAGTTGCCTAGCTAATTCATATCTCTACAAGTGTTTCAAAGAAGATAGTAGGAATTATATTATTGGGAGATGATCTATCTGCATTTCTCAATAAATACTTTAAAAGAGAAATTGTATTAAGTTTATTTTAGTAAAATTAAGAGGAGGATTGAAGCAGCTCATAGTATCATCAGAATTTCCTGTTCATTGTACTTGAGGTCAATTTGTTTTTCTTTACCAGTTAATCAGGTAGCTCAATGCATTCAACTAGCACAGAGTTACACCAAGTAGAAAAGAATAAGGGAAATAAACCGATTGCTGCCATATTTTTCAAATTAAGTTATATTTAAGTTCATCTTATACTTGGAGCAAAATAATTGACCACTTGCAAAAAATATTAAAATTTTGATAACAGATTCAGCTTTCTTCTATATATCTATCATTACTGAATGCAGTATTGATGCATTTTTCCAGCCAGTCTCCTCTCCTAGATCTATATAAGGTATCTTTAATGTTAACACCTAGCATGCCTGCCTATTAATAAAGTATATTAGATAACCATTGGGATTTTCTAACAGCTGCTACACTTCTCTTGCCATAAGCTATTCGCTGAATGCACCATTAAATCTCATGTCAAATTTCATTACTAAAACCTCTAATAATGCATTGCATCAAAAACCAAAATGTTTTTACTCTACCAAAAAGAAATCCAATATTGTTTCCTACAATGATTTTAATTAGATTTTGGCAGTCTACCTTTTATATTTCATCATAGGTTTTACTGAGTTTAATTACAAATCCACATATACTTGTTAAGAAATAC
The DNA here is from genome assembly GCA_004363535.1 of Dasyprocta punctata. Taxonomy (NCBI): domain Eukaryota; kingdom Metazoa; phylum Chordata; class Mammalia; order Rodentia; family Dasyproctidae; genus Dasyprocta; species Dasyprocta punctata. The sequence continues at coordinate 10,237 of RJWM01011271.1, read as the reverse complement.
CACTTTAATATTTTCCAGTGACAACTACATTTTATTTGAAGAAAAAAATGTATTCGAATAAAAATTGTAAGAGACTAACCCATTGTATGAGATGATTAATTAAATTCTAGACTTATATGTATTTTTGATGAATGATTTCCCATATTAAAATGACTTGAATGGTAAATCAGAGCACCATTATTCATTTTAATAGGTTTGCACAAAGTGCATATCACCATTATTATAGATCAGCTGTGAAGATGTGGATTTCATTCCACCTTCATCCATTTTTAAGTCTGACAAACTTTGTTCAATGAACTTGGAGAAAAAGAGAAATTACTCCAAGACTATTAAGCCCTGAGATTGGTTTCACCTACTATCTAGGAGAAAAAAATATTTTGATCCTTAATTCTCACAAATAATTTACTCTGTTAGTGTTAGATGCCTATTTGTTTAGCTCCAGCTAATTACTATTTTTACTTCTTATTGAAAGATTCAGTGACTTTTCTGTCCTCCATACTACAGTCCAAATTAGAAATAAAGTGACCTGGTATATCTTAAAGTCATAAAATTATCACATTACAACTGTGATCCACTTATAGAAAAAATGAAATACAAACAAATCTTTTGATACACACGTATTTCTTTATTATACAAATATTAATCCAGGGAAGGCAACTTTAGACACAGCTCTTTCTTGAAGATTGTCCTTGTCCTAGCTTTATTGAATAAGAGGGCTATGAGGTGCTGTAACTACGATATACTTTATGTATCAGATACTTCTGACTCTATTCTACCTATTGAGTTTTTTAATCATTTGGTTTCCCATATGCTGTTCAAGTTACCTCAAATATTCTGGTCCACTTCACAACTGTTCAAATGGCATTTTGAAGATAATACAGCTTAAAATGTGATCCCTTACACAATTCTGAGACCTAAACCAGTACACAGATTCAGAATCCCTTGAATAAAAAGGAAGCCAAGTGCTGTCAAATAAGAACTCAATGTCCCAAAACTGGTACCATCTTTCCTCTATAGAAGCTTCAATCATTCTCCAAAGGAAAATGAAATAATGAATATTTATTATGACTAAACTACACTCCTTAGAAAATTAAAATATCATCATAGTTCACCAGGAAGAATGTGAGATTATTTTCAAAGTCCATAATGAAATTTTTTCTTAATCCTTTCTTACAGGATAACAAAGGGGTTTAACAATCTCCCAAGCAGTTATTTCCCCATTCATGAATAAGTACCTTCATTTCCCAACGTATGGAGTGAGGCCTCTGGTAGTGGAAAGGACCAACTACATGCTTCGAGAAGCACTCTTCCAAAAAACTCACGTGCATATATCTTCATGGCAATGCTGCATTCCTAGAAAAATTCTACAGATTATTAACAGTATCAAAGAGTTGAAATTCACAGCAGTTATATTAGTACCATGTCCATTTTACTCACCTCTTTGGTTAATGCAAAAGATAAATCTTAGAGAATTAGAATGGACTATTGAATATTAAATAAGGTAAAGTCCTAAATTTTTAGATAGGGTTCCATATCAGGCACAGGGTTGGCCAAAGGGTGGGAAGAATAAGGAAGTAACAAAGGAGATATAATTACAGTTAGGTAGGAAAAATCAATTCCAGAGATGTATTGTGTAACTATAGTTAGTAGCTAATGTATTGTGTCTTGAAAAATGCAAAGAGAGTGGGTAAATACTCTCATCAAAATAATGATGATTATTAATAATAACAGTTATTTGAGGTCATGCACCTATTAATTAGCTAGATTTTACCATTCTGTGATGTATATGTACTTCAAACATTGTCTATTACAGCAAATAGACAATTATTCTAACACCAGATTTACACTCTTGAACAAGCAAATGCTTTTTAAACATTTTTCTCAGTTTTTATTTGTTTAGTTTTCCATTACATGTTGGTAGCACATAGTGATCACATTCTTCCTGGGTAGTTGGTATATTATATAACACACATTAAATCTTTTTTCATTCCCTTCCTCTTGTTGCTCTTCCTGTTCCCTCTATTTTATGGTTCTCTTCCTCTGTGCAAAAATCTATCTCCCTCCTTCCCATCATCTATCTTTCACTTTGCTCTTTATTTATATTTTAGGTTTCTCATATAAAAGAAATCATGTGATATTTAAATTTGTCTCTGCGATTTATTTCACTTAACATTATGGTCTGAAAATGCATCTATTTTCCCACAGTAATTTGCCACAATGCCTGGCAAATCTATCTTTCTTTATGGCAGAATATAATATTTCATTGTATATAAATGCCATGTTTCTTTTCCCACTCATGTGTTGATGGACCAAAAAGCCTTTTCTGTGATTTAGCTATTGAAAACCAAACTGGTGTAAACATGATGCTGGCTGTTGGTTTGCCATAGATGGCTTTTACCAGATTGAGGTAAAGACCATCAATGCCAATTTTCCATAGGGTTCTTATCATCAATGAGTGTTGGACTTTATCAAAAGCTTTTTCTGCATCTATTGATAAGATCATGTGATTCTTACTTTTGGCTTTATTAATATGGTGCATTACGTTTACTGATTTGTGTATGTTGAACCATCCCTGCATTCCTGGCACAAATCCCAATTGATTGTGGTGTATAATTTTCTTGGTGACTTGCTGCATTCTGTTTGCCAGTATTTTATTGAGGACTTTTGCATCTATATTCATTAGTGAGATTGCGCTGTAGTTCTTTTCTTTTTGGCAGGGTCTTTCTCTGGTTTCGGTATGAGGGTAATACTTGGAAGAATGAGGTAGGGAGAATTGCTTCCCTTTCAATGTCTTTGGAGAGTTTGAGGAGTGTTGGGATTAAGTATTCCTTGAATTTCTTGTAGAATTCAGCTGTGAATCAATCAGGACCTGGGCTTTTATTTGTTAGTAAGGTTCTAATTACATTTTCAATTTCATTAATTGAAATTGGGTTATTCAGTAGTTTTATATCTTGTTGATCCACCTTTGGTAATTCACATGTTTCTAAGAATCTGTCCATTTCTTCTGTGTTATCAAACTTGTAAGAGTAGTTTCTGAAGTGTATGTTGTTGATCTTCTTCTGTATTTCCACAGGGTCTGCAGTGATTTCAGCCTTTTCATTCCTTATTGCATGAATTTGAGTTTTTTCTTTCCTTTTTAAAATTTCCTTTTTAAAATTTCCTTTTTAAAATTAGGTTGGCTAGGGTCTTATCAGTTTTATTTATTCTTTTATAGAATCAACTCTTTGATTCCATAATTCTGGTTTGTTTTTTTTTGTTTGTTTTTGTTTTGTTTTTTTCAGCACCGGGGATTGAACTAACAACTTCACGGCTGCCAGACAGGTGCTTAAGCCACTGAGCCAAACTCCCAGCCCTAGTTTTTTTTTTTTTTTTTTTTTTTTTTTTTTTTTTTTTTTTTTTTTTTTTTTTTTTTTT
>RJWM01011270.1:18053-60220 GCA_004363535.1 Dasyprocta punctata | reverse complement strand
AAATGAAATGCAAATGCTTTGGATTCCAAGTAGCTGGGGAGGCCCATTCTATGAAGAACCTCTCAAGACTCAGAGCCAAAGTGGGATTAGGATACAGGTCCAGGATGTAAAGTGAGACAAGGAGCCAATATATCTCAGCCCTCTTCAAGTCACTTACTCTATTTCTCTCCGAGCCCCTAGGTTTGGCCTGGTTACTCTCGTGTTCTCCAAGTGTACATCCCGACTAGACTTGTACCACCCCACAAGCCAGTTGGCCACAGAACCAGCCTCATGGGCCACCTGCACCCAGGCTACTCTCTGTCCTGCAGAAAGCAGAGCATAACGCTTTTTTAAAAAAGAACGCAGGGCTGCCCAGGCTGTGGCAGTAATGTAAAAAAGGTTGTGCAGGTGGCTCCGAGGACCTTATTCTCCTCTGGGTTTCTCCCATTGATTTTACCAGGCCACTCCAAAGGAATGAAACCGATTAAAGTTCATCCTTTAATGTTCTGGATTTAAGATTAAAGATTTAAAAATGAAGCTTTGTCAGAGGGTGCACCACCAGGAACAGGTGTACGTTTTCCTTGCCTGGTTCTTCCATGGGATCCTGGCAAGATTTCAACCCTGTGTAATTGAAGATGCAGTGGATGTGATTTGGGGATGAAGTCTTCTCAAAACTGTTGACATATGCTGATTGTTCATGGCCAATTTTACACTGTGTGTCTCCTGTGGCAGTACTTTTCCTGACATCTGACATCAGTGCCACTGAGGGACACTGAGAGAAAGCTTCAGATGAGAATGAATGAAAAACTTAGACTTGGATGGGTGATGAAGTAGATCTCGATTATATAGGCAGCCCAGGAACTGATGGGAGTGAGCATTGTGTCAGGAGAGAACAGGAGCTATTCTAGTCAGTGTGTGACTGCGTAAGCCTCCACTCACGTTCAACCCTCATGTCCCTCATTTGTACAAATGAGTTAGTAATAGCACCTACTTCGTGAGTCTGTGCTGTCAATAAAGTAAGATGATGCACAAAAACTTGGTTCTAGTCCACAGTGGGTTACCAGCTAACTTTTCAGGATCTCAGTTTCCTGTCTTATATCAACATGCACAGCAAGCAAGAGTGTGGGACAAAATGCTCTCCACAGATCCCTTCCACCAAGGTATTCTGCGATTTCCAGGTGAAGAAAATGGAACTGAGATTACACGTAGATGCAGTGGGAACCAGGAGAGACCGGCGGTCCTGCAAAGCTTTAAGACATTCTTTATAATGGATGATTCCATCACAGTTAACACAGCACACCAGAACCATGTAGTGTTTCCTATCATGAAGAGAAGTCACTGAAATCAGCCAGCCAGGGACTGTGCTCGGGCTTCTCTGAGTTTTCAGAAAGGCTCAAACTACTTCCCTTGAAAAAAACTATCCATAGGATTCAGAAAACTGTACTGCATACATATTCCTTTTGTTGTTTTCCCAGTTGATGAGTTGGGAAAGTTCATGGGAGAGCTCTCAATTGGCTTTGGGTATAACTCATTCATTGTCAAACATCGGTGACCTACTCTGTCCCTTATACTGTGGGACACAGCAGTAAATCAGAGTTGTCATCTCATCATTTAGAGAGCTTACAATCTCCTGAGGAGGGCAAACAGTAAACAGTTCCACCCAGGGGGAGACACACTCTGCTACTACTGAGAAGAAGGAATGAAGAAGCACTGCTAAGCAATGCTTTCTCCAAATTTCCAGGAAGATGGTTTTCAAGGGTAAGTGGACCAAGGAAGGTAATGTCATTCCAAAGAGATGGAACTCACGGATAAAAACTCAGAAGCAAGGGAAAGTTATCCAGCCACATCAAAGGAGTGAAGAAACTCTTTGCTGCTAGAAGTATCTGTGATACGGGGTGGCAGTAGAGACAGAGAAAGGTAGGGGACCATGCAGACAAATGAAGGGACCAGCGGGAAGCAAGCAATGGGATCAGGTCATAAGATAGCCTTCCAAGTTATACTAAAGAGCCCAGACTTTATCTTAAGGGCAATGAGGGATCTACTGAAAGATTTCAAATATTATTGGTACATTTCACTAGAAATTTGTGGCAGATGGTTAGACTAAACAATCTTTAAGCCCCCTGTATATTTAAATCATCCCTAATAAATACTTATGTATTCTCTTTCAATTGCTATCCTGAGAAATAAGATCTTTAATATTTAAAAACTAAACTGTTTTACTTTTGTAGCCTTTATTCACAAAATGGCATTAATCTAGCCAACTTTTCATTCCTTATTAGTGATGGGGATAATTTCCTCCCCGGTGAGGTGAAGGATTGAATTGTGAACAAAGTTGCATCAAAATGCAAGGGACCCGTAACTGTCTTACTTACATGACAAAAAAAGATGACTGAAGATACATAAATGACTCATTGATTTGTGTGCATAATTGATAAACTGAGTTTCAAAGTCAGATGTTTTAGATGTGTGGCTAAACTTTAACTTCTTTGTGTATAAAATTGGGATAATTATAGTATTTACTATATCAGTCATTGAGAATATTCAGGAGATAGCATGGGGGAAAAAAAACCTTAATGTAACAACTAGCACAAAAAAGAAATTTCTTAATTATTAACTTTTTACTTTTTGTTCTTGTACTTATTTACTTTAAAATAAATGGTCTGATGAGTATGTTTAGATTCACATGCTATGGGATATATAAAGATAGTAAAACAGTTACTAAAGTGAAGCGGATTAACTTGTCTTCTATCTCATGTGGTTAATTTTTGTGTGTTCATGACATGAATACCTAAAATCTACTTATTTAACAAAAATCAGTAATGCAATACAATTTTATTAACATTATTTTCCATTCTAGTGGTAGTATCATATCTTTGCAAAGTTGAAAACAGAGTTAGAAAGGACAACAATAAGGAGTGGCCCATACCATCACCTTAGCTAGTCGTGGTGAAATCTCTGCTATGTGGACACTTCGAATTCAGAGTTTTAGTAATTTGATTTAGTATGAAATTCTTTTCTCTATGGCACAGAAACTAGTTTGCTTTACAAATGAATAATGGAAATTCTAGTAGTTGTAGAGATGATCAGGAGGTGGTAATGTTAAGGTCTTTAGAAAACATTTTATCTGTCAATGCATCATCTCTTTCTTTCTCCATATATCACTATAAGCACTTTTCAAATCATGAATATGATATGCTGATTATAAACATGACCATATTGACTTATTCAAGTATTTTCAAGTGTCATTTAAATTGATAGCACCTTGATAGTCATTTACTTTGAAGAATATGCCCAAAAGCAATTAAATGACATTTTCTTTGGAGAACACTTTGTCCTTTTCATTTGGCACGTCCTGTTCTCCCCTGGCTTTTCCTGTTATTCTTCGTGAGAGGTATTTTGCTGAATTCATAGCAGTAATCATTCATTTTTTTATTCAGCAAGTATTTATTGAGTGCTTGCTTTGTACTAGGAAATAGGCTGGGTGCTAGACATACAGGAATGAAAAAATAATGACAAGGTCTCTTCATCTTGGAACTTACATCTTAGTGATAGGTTTGGCTTCGGAATAATACAGTGACAATCTTTGGGAGCTGGTTAAAAACGTGTAGAAGAAGGTATAGAAAAATAAATGCAATAAAATATGTCACTGATGGACTGCTAAATTCATCACTACTTTGGCCAGTATACAAAACCACAAAATTTAGGACAACAGCTTTTTAAGACAATGTTTTTGTACAAGTTTAAGATTCTAAACTTATAGAAATAATGCAGTGTGTAGAGATTTGAATGTTTCCCCCATTATCGAATGACTCCACTCTACCCCAAAGCCACTGTTTCTCACTGATTTGATATAAATATTGAGAAAATTAAGCACTACTAGGCTTAATTTTCTACAATTAAAATTGTAGAAATGTAAAGTGAAGTATATTTAAACCCAGATCTACTCCTGCCTTTAACAAACCTATTTATGGTTCTTGTCTGTAATGAAAAAGCTGAATTCCAAAACTCACCATTTCAAACCTTTACAAGAATCTGACCAATAGCCATCATTCTTCCAATCTTGTCTTTAATTCCCAAGGAACCCTGAAAACTCTAGGGGCTTCCAATACAGAGGGAAAATGACAATGTAGTTATACCCCATAACTCTAAGTGCTGCCTCAGCTTAGTGATTTCTACCCAATTTGGCTTGTTTGATTTCTTTCTTTCTTTCTTTTTTGCTTTCTTTCTTTCTTCCTTCATTTAAAAAAAGAAAAAAGCATGTCTGATTCATTTGTTATTCAGGCTACTGTTGCTGAATACCTCTTAGATGCCAGACATTGTTGGTTCTCCAACCAGTACCTGCCCACTCATTTAGAGAATGTAAGCATCCTTCCCCCAAAAGCAGCAAGCTGTACCGTTCCACTAATTATTAACTGGCTGAATGATCTCAAGGAGATTCACTGAAGGAAATGCAGCAGCCTTTTTTTATGGATTTGTTTTTCATCAGACTTGTAGCCATCATCAAAACAACTTTACTTGTAGTGGCAAAATATGGTTCTTAATCTAGAAAAATCCACGTTGTATTATTTTTGAAAACCTCTTTCTAAATTTGCATAATTTATATAGAAGTATAATTGTTCAGAGAGCTCAAATCTTTGCTCACTTGATACTATGACTACTTAAATTAAGCATGACTTTTTTTATCTTCTCAGCATCTTGTAACCACAGGATTCATCCACCTTTTCATTCATCCATCCATCTAGTCAACCATCCTATTATACCACTGCAAACTAAGCCTTGCTCTAGACAATGGGTCCAAGACTGAGAGCAAGGCAAAGTTCCTGCCCTCAAGGAGTTTGTATTACATGATACACTAGGGGCTGCGGATGTATCTCATCAGCTGAAGACTCTGGATATATAATCTGAACTCTGGACAGTTGACTTTTCCCTTTGAGTCAGTTGTCATGACCTCAGAGAAATGTTCCTGTCATAACTCTAGTGCATTGTGTAGGTATCTCCTACCTGGCCTGCCGTCCTGTCCTCGTTACAGTTGGAATCACTCTGAAACACTGCACATGGGGACACACACTCAGTAGGTGCATGAAAAGCATTTGTAGAACTAAGTTGAGTTTAAATTCATTTGATCCCTATAACTATGTATTAGTGATCTGAAATTCCAATCAATGATACCTTTTTAACCCTTATATTTTAAACCAATTGGAAAATAAGAAAAAAAGATGATAAATTTAACAGATACCATCTATAATTCTGTTATAAGTAGTTATGAAAGAATATACTATATATATATATATATATATATATATATATATATATATGCAAATGCCCTTCCAAGACCAAGTAGACTTCTTTACCCAGTCACCAGCACTGCTGGACCATGCCACAGGACAGGGTTTGCCCCAGAGGAGAGGAGCAGAGGAAGCGCATTCCTTGAGCAATTTGAATACAGGAAAGGGAGGAAGAAAGGGGCTCACCTCACCTACGCAGTTTCTCCATCCAAACAGTGAATCTCTGATAAGATTGCATTACTCTCCTCACCTCCCCACTTTGTCCAGGTGGGGTGAGGAGGCAGAGAGACGGGAGTGTTATCTTCTTAATGAAGATCCCTCTAACAGAGAAGGAAATCAAGGAAAAGACATTCCCTGGCAATGCTCATCTATCTTGATTTTGATACATACTCAGTACCTATTCTCTACCTTGTTCTTTGTATTTGTCTTAGTTCACTATTGAGTTCTCCTTCTAAATAATCTGAGTCGTATAATTCCAACAGTGCAGATCTTGCTTCCTTGGCTATTTCTCTTGCCTGGCCCTTGTATGCAGGCCCATTCTTTTCCTCCTGGATTATGTCTGCCTAATTTGGCTTCCAACCTAAATACTCAGCTGTTAGGGACTCAGTGTGATGAATGCTTGTATTTTTTATTTGGCAACTATGATAGGTACTGCTTGAGACATTCAAGATATTGAAGTCATCAAGTTAGAGATGGTCCTTTCCCTCCCAGAACTTCCAGACCACCATAGCCTAGAGAAACAGACCAACTAACTATATTCCCAACCCTAATAATTATTATGGCAAGGAAAGCAATTCATCTGACATATTGCAAGATTTTTCCAGCACTGACTATAGATACTGAAATATGTATTTAGAATCCTTTCCATGGTGTTTAAATTGCTGATAAAATGGTTACTTACGTTTTTAATGGCTATCTTAGTTTTTTTCCTCTTTTTAATTTTTCTATACCATCAATCTCTGGTATAGAAGGGGGAAAAAAAGGGAATAAAACGGTTCCAAAATTCCATTCAGCCAAGACAAAAATCAAAGACATGCACTAGCAACTTACACAAACAAGAGGGAGTTCTGGGGTAATAAAACATATGCTTGACAAGTGATATTATCCACTAGTGAGATTTTGTTCATATCTCCATAGCCTAAAATTGCACAAATGATCACCCTGGTTATCAATTTGCACAGGCTCACAGTGGCCTGGTGGTTCCAGCAATTGCCTTCTTGGATGGCTTCAAATCCCTCATCTCCAACAAATTCATCATCCCAAGTCCCTGCTCTAGTAGAACCTGGGGGAAACGCAGTGCTCCATTGTATTTTAACATGTTAAGTTGAGTGTGGACAGTATGGGCAACACGACAGCTTGAGAATATGAGAAAAGATGTCATTTTTCAAGTCCAGTCCCCAGTTTTTCACACCATGTGGCACCTCCATAGCTCCAGGAGTCTGACATTGGAAGATTTAGCCTCTCAACAGAAGTGTCTTCGCTAGGCGCGATCCTCACTTGGTGTTCCCGGTTCCCCTCACACTCTGGCATCACGTGGTAACTGTAAGAAGTAGAAGATCTTGTTTTTGTTTTCTGAGATCCTATCAGCTGCCTCTGTAACTCACGATGGAGGAAATCTGTGCTACCCCTGTCCCTTGTTGACTGTGCCATGATCAGCTTCATCTGCAGCTCTGTTGAGCAGGCTCAGCAACTTGCCAATCACGCAGGTCACTGTCCCTCAGTCACTGTGTGTGCACGTCCATTTAAACCACACGTGTTTAAATTTTTAGAATTTATTACAGTGGTAGGCACGTTGCCATCAGTGCCCCTCAAAGTATTTTCCTTTGCTTTTTTTTTAAAGAAGAAAAAACAATAAAAACAATAAAACAAAATTTTCAAAACAAGATAATAGGAGATTAACAATGGTTAATACATTGCCTATTGCTATTTCCAAAGTAGTTACTCAGAGTACAAGATATAGGCATAAAAAATTGACCGAACAATATTAGCACAAACCTTTCTTTTCAATGAACTAAGAGAAATTAGGAGTATAGCCATCTTAACTATGTTTTATATATATATATGTAATTTTTTTTTTACTTTCCCCTCCTCCTTTTTTCCTTTCCCCCATCCCAGTTTCTCCTTCATTTTGAACAGTTTCTTACCATTTCACAGTGTCTATTATACATTTTGGGATATTATTTACTCTTTCAGCTTCTTACACTAGGGAAAAAAGATGATCATATATGTGAGTCTGATTTCACTTATGAGTAAGGTCTTAAATTGCATCCTATAAAAGTCTCTAGTTTATCCTTCTTTGTGGCTGAGTAGTACTCCACTGTATAAAAAGACCACATCTTTCTTATCCGTTCCTCAGTTGATGGGCACTTGGGTTGTTTCCAAGGTTTAGCTATTAAAAATTGGGTCCACATGTTTCACTGTGGTATGTTATCTTTAATTTTTCTGGGATCTCATTTGCTTTGGACACATGAATCCTATCAATCTTGCCTGTGTAGCAGCTCTGGAAGTCCTCTTTTGTATCTTTAGTTGCCCCCTCATGGTTGCTTCAATGTCCTGAATTCATTCAAATTGTCTACCCTAAATGGTCACAGAGACTTTGGGAAACAGGCAGAAGCCCCAAGTGCCAGACTCAGTAAATAAAGTGGATGAAGACACACTGTAATGTTTTCACAGGGCTGCCTTTTCATTGGATGCACTGACCAGCAGCATTCACATTATAAAGACATGAAAATGTACTTTGAGAACTGCTTCAGGAAGTGGTCAGAAAGATGTATTCAAAACAATGGGGAATATCTTGAGGGTATTTAAGGGCAATGCGTTCTTTTTTTTACTGTAGTACATTTTAAAAAAAAAATTTAGTATTCGCCACGTAGTTTGATCATTCCTTACAGATGTATATTCAAACATGTACACACCCACATATATCTATATATGGGTGACTGTTATTGGATGCTGGGTGCTCCAGCAAATCATATGAACATAACTATGAATGAGGCAGCTATGGTGTCTGCCCTCATAGAACCCACATGCTAAGGGACATAGACAATTCAAATAAAGCAGGGGATTTCTTAGATACAGTCATGTGAATGCGTATTATATGGGAATGCTTGGTAAAATTCTCAGGCTGAGACTTTATCCCAGTCCTACTGAATCAGGTACTATTAAGGGTACAGCCTGAGAATCTTCGTCTTAACCTTATCCCAGGTGTAGTCTAAGGTAAGAACCACTGCAGTGTGATACACACTGCAGAAGAGAGGTGTAGGTTGTTCATAGAATTCACAGGAGCTGCAGCTCACTGGCTTGGCCTGCAAATCAGAAAAGGAAATTTGGAGGAACTAGTTCCCAAATTGGGCACTCAAGAAGAAAAAGAATTACCTATAAAAATAAAGTAAAGAAGAGCAACCAGAAAGAATATCTGGTAGAGAAAAGCCAGAAAGACAATGGGGAGATTTTTCGTAGCCTACTTCTTCCTCCCTTCTGACTAAAGGGCTCCACCAAACGGTGATCAGTGTAATCCTTCCTTCATTTGTAATGTTGCCATTTAACGGAAGGAAAGGTCTTCCTATGAATCTTTGCATCTTGATTAGCTGCATATATTTGTTTCACTTTCTTTCCTGTGGCTACTTTTCTCCAATAATGACCACAGAACAGAAATTTAAATTGGTGTTTGGACACTTTGCAGGACTCAAACCTCAGATCCATAACCTTCCATGTGTAACTCTGAATCTCTGGTCTCATCACATGCCACAGCTCCCTGGTGGCTGTCCCCAGTGGAATGGGCGATTTTCCATTTCCTGCATGGAACCAAGTTCCATCCTGAGAGAGTAAGACCAACACCTTCTTGCTGTGATGGTCCATTTCTCGACTGCGTGTAACCACTTCTTAATTTTATGTTTGTTCAGGATCCAGCTTACAGAGGTCAATTAAAGTCAGGAAGAGATGTCGGCTTGATTTAGTAAAATTGGATTCTTTGTCTGCCTTGGGTTTATCTCCTTGGGCTGGGCTGTCATTTGAATTTTATGTTTTTGTCCTTATTTCTTCCAACCATTTTTTTTTCCCAGGGTGGGTTTTCAGTGTTGCGCTCATCCTATCTGTTTGCAAGGAAGGTGCTTGTTTCTATAAAGTGCCTGTCCCGTCAGATCTCCATCATCTTTATGGTCTTGCATTCTGTCATTGTGGCTCGTGTCTGGCTGTGGTTTGTTATGTTTTGACAGGAGTTTGTTATAAAGCCGGGGATCACATCAGGCTTTGCCTTTGCAACTTTCTTCTTTACAGTAGCCATAAACCTGTGCTGCTAAAATGTTCCCTCTAAGGAGAGAGGGAAATTCTGATAACAAAAGCCTTGGAGGAAAGGAAAGGGGATGAGGAGAGGGAAACAGAGGAGGAGGGAGTGAAAGAGGAAAAATTTTGAAAAGCTGCTATTAAAGTAGCAAGGAAAATACTAGCCATCATTCAAGAGCAAACTACAAAAAGAGTATCAAGAGTTTCCAAAGATTTGAGAAAAATAAGAATAGACAAGTGGAAGAAATGTACCTACTTTACTCTACTGTGACATTTTTAATCTTTGGAATTCTGGGTGAGTTGACAACTACAGACACACGAATAAAGTTAGTACTGAATTTGACTCAAACAGAGGAAGCAAGGTGGGGTACATCTACTGCTTTCTCAGTACCCTCTGAGGCAGCCATCTTGAAAGTCCATTAATGAAAATCCTTAAAATCATCTTGATTTTTTGTGTGGAAGAAAGAACATAGATTAGTTTTACAGAATTCTTGACAGGATTACTGTGTTTTAGTCTGTGTTCCTTCCTTGTGTAAGCAGTTACTGAGTCCTTGGTGAATGTAACACCCTAACTGTGCATCCTTAGCTGATACTATCTGTTGAGGGCTGTTGCACACTGGGAAATATGACTAGCTGCTTTGCATCCTTTGTCCACTTTAAGTAATTCTCAAGGTCATCAGAAAGAAAGCAATGCAGTACTGGCTCCTTAGCTATGATTTTATTTTCTGTGGTTTCAGTTACCTGCAGCCAAAGACAGTCTGAAAATATTAAATGGAAAATTTCAGAAATAAACTATTCATAAGTTTTAAATTGTACACTTCTCTGCATAGGAAGAGAAAAATCACATACTGTCCTACCCTGAACCACCCAGGTCATGAATCATCTCTTTGTTTAGTGTATCCATGCTGTATATACTACCTACTCATTAGTTACTTAGTAACAGTCTGGGTTATTAAGTTGACTATCACAGTGCTCCGATTTAGGTAGCCCTTGCCTAGTAGCCTGATACTATGTCATAATACACAGTGATCTTGATCTTATCACATGGCATTGTATCATCTCACATGATCACAAGGATGATTAGTACAGTACTGTAAGATATTTTAAAAGAAACCACATTCACATAAATTTTATTATACTGTTGCTATAATTGTTATGTTTTATTATTATTAATCTCTTACTGTGCCTAGTTTACAAATTAAACGTTATCACAGGTATGTATAATAAGAAAAAAATCATGTATTTGGGGTTTGATGCTGTCCATGGTGACATGCACTGGCTGGTGGTTGTGAAATGTACCCCCGTGGAATAGGAAGGACTGCTGTACTCTGTACAGTATCTCTAGAAGGATAATACTTTTCTCCTCCCCATTTGTCTGATGAGAAATTTGAGGCCAGAGTGATTCAGTAACCTGACCAAGATCCCAAAGCTGCTACATAGCAAAGCTGGAAATCAAGTCCAGGCAGGGTGGCTCCAGGTCCACGTTCTTAATCCCATAGCCCAGTCTTGGGAGAAGGCCGGGCCAGATGGGGCCTGGGAGAAGGACGTTCAGGAGGGCTCATAACAGTTCTTAACAACAGCAGAGGAGAGAGAAATGGGAGCAACAAGGAGCTGGGACTCGGCCATCCTGATACAGCAGCCCTGCTGTTGGCTTCTGTGATGCAGCAGAGTTTCCTCCTCCTCCTCTCCCCATCAGTAGGTCCCTTTCCTCCTAGAGGTAATGGAGTAGAGACAGAGGGCAAAAGATGGAGCCACAGTTCTCTACCTGAAAGCAGATGTGGCAGCTGCAAGTGAGGGATAATGGGACAGAAGTGGATTCTGTGTGTTCTCAGAGTAGATGTATATGAGCCCTGGCTCCTAGGTACTAAAGGCGAGCCCATCAGCCTGTTCCAGAACTCACAGAAACCCCAGTGACCTCCGTCTTTTGCTAAGCCCTCCAGCCTTGCTGAAAATCTGCATACAGTATACCCGAGCCCAGTAACTGGCACCCATGCGTTTCGTGGTCACAGTTGGTCTCCTGAGTCCTGAGTCAGGAAGCCCATGCAACTTTCAGCTCTGTCAGATTGACTGCTTCTCTCCTTGTAGACACCATCTCAGAGTCAGAAGCAAAGTCCCCAACGGACCTGTGTGGAGTGAATCTGACCCTCCGACTGCTTCTCATTTCTATAGACTTTAGCTTCCAGGTAAAATGCCTCTGGAAGGCTGACTTTGAGTCATTTGTTGTGCTTTCATTAGAGAGGGTAGACGTTTGTGAATTGTAAGTTCACATAAATACAAGGGAGAAGCTCCACCAATGCGAAGGAGTCTCAGATGGAAGACTATATGTTTTTCTTGAAACTCAAAGTTAACTTTAATCCCCAAATGGATTTTTTTTTCTAAATCACAATTTTCTGGACTAGAATATTGAGATGTGAGAATTCCAGATAGGTACCCCAAACCCTGTTTTTCTCTTCTTATGGTCTTGATTTTCTGGCCTTTTACCTTACCTCTGCATTAGCAACTGATATCTACTTCAGGTTGGCAGACTGTCCAAAGAGACATGCCAACTCCGTACTCTTTCATTTGCCAAACATCTCATAAGTAGCTATTTACATCACAAATGTGCTGTGATACTGGAATGCTCAAGAAATGTTCCCTGCCTTCGGGGAAATACAGACACTGATAGGAAAGACAATAAAATTGACAATTACAATTCAGCAGGGCAAGTCCAAAGTCTGTGCATGGAGAAGATAGTGCGAGAGTGGCAAGAGGAGTGCTTTAACCATGCATATCTTAATGCATGTAACTACAGACCGAACGAGTTATTATTGCAGTCCCATTTGGCAGACTAAAGGAACTAGGGTTTAGCGGGCATATATCATTTGTTCACGATTACAGCATGACTAAGTAGCTCAGCCAGTGCATGAATGAAGAATGACCAACATAGTGCCCAAATTTATAATCAACTGGGTACAAAGGAGATGTTGAGAAATGCAAAGGAAAAGGAGGTTAATGCCAAACCAGACTTGGTGCTGTAGCTGAAACTTGAGGATGCCTAAGAGCATGGATAAAACAGAAGGGGGAGCAAAAATAGCCCATAGTTTGAAAAACAAAATGGCATAGCAACACTAAATAGATGAGATTGAAATGGAGTGGAAGGAAGGTCACAAAAGAGAAGAGCCAGTTTCTAGTCTTAATTCTACAGACCACTCCTTTGACTTCAGAATCCTCTTTCAAGGGTTATGTTTTATGAACTTTTACTTCAATGACCATGAAACACCTTAGAAGGGGAGCCTTGTATGATATCCAGCCCTGGGGGAGAGGCTAATCTTGACCCATTTGCCTTCTCTCTGCAGAAAGGAAATCTTGGAACTGCTATTTGCTGCTGATTCCTGGCTTAGATTAGGTTTGAAATTACACACATACGTCAGTTTCTCTGGCAACATTTCTGAAACCCAGGTGAATTGTGCTGATATTAAAACACAGAGTTGGAGTCGTGTGTTTTCTCCAGTGATCTGAGTTTGAAAAGACTTGGTAAATCAGGCTGAAATAATTCCATGAGAACTCTGAAATTTTTTTTTCTTTTACCTCAATACTCTGGAGCCCTTTTTTCCCTGTAGTAAAGTTAGTAGTGGATTCAGGGTAAAAATATGTAAACTACCTGAAAAGTTAATGGAGATGATTCAGTTGCAGAGAAACCACATAAACTAGATGCCTGTAATTAGCCATTTAATCTAATCATCTACATCTCATCTACATCTACATCTTATCTCAATACATTGACACTTTTTGAGAGGTGCTATCTGCAATGCACGTTGCAAAAAATATATAAAATTTGACAATATTAAGTGTTGGTAAAGTTGTGGGTGAAACAAGTACTCTCTGTCAGCACAGGTAAAGGAATAATTTGATAATGGCACTTCAAAGGGCAGTTACTTGACTCTAGTAAATACAACATGTATTTTCCTTTCTCAGTGTCTACTCTGTTAGAAAAAAAATTGGAAAATATTCTATATGTCCCTTAACATGGGAATATCTAAATAATGCTGAAATGGCCATACTCTGGAATATGAGGCAGTGTTTAAAATAATGAATTAGCCTTGTAGACACTGGTGTGTTTAGGCCTCATGAAAGTATTACTTAGTGAAAAAAGGGCAGGTTCTATATAGATATATTTAATAACTCTTATGTAAATCAAAACAAAATATACTTACATACATACATAAATGCACATAGATGCTTATATTTCCTTTGTAACAGCAATGTGTTAATGTTTTGAATGTGTTTTACTTATGTGACTAAAAAAGTAATAAAATTAAATTGGGGCTGAGAAATAAACCAGAATTAATAGATTAAAAAGAGTAAGCATTTTTCTTTTTTCTACCTGAACTATAAATAGTTACACAGTTTTTCTTCTCTGACCATCTGATTTCTCTCCTATAAAATGAGGGCTTACAATATAATCATGGATAACCTAATTACATTTATTAAATAATTGTCAGTATTTTTTATTTTATTTTCCACATATATTAAATGCCATTCATAATTACTAATCAGGAGCTAATCAGTATTACTGTGAGTTGAGATAATTCCTACTTGAATCAGAGAAACATACTAAACATGTTCTTTTTTTAAATGATTTTTGAAAAATATGGAACCAGCTAAGGGTACATCTTAAGATCTGTAGAAACATTAGAAAATGCTATTAGGGATCACTGCACTAAACTTGAGGCCTTTTCTGGCTCTATTACTTTAATTTTGTACTGCCCACAGTGCCCGTGTAGAGAATTGTTTTCATGGAGAGAATTGTTACACTTGGTAAAGGACAAATGAAAGTATAAATTGAATTTATGCAAAAATCAATAAAAATATATGAATGTATATGTGTACAAGACAGTGAGGTATATACTAAGAGTGTAAAATTTGTTCAATACCTGAAAATATGTTAGTACTTCTCTAAAGGAAAATAAATCAATTCAGTAGCTACAGAAAAGGTATTGGGTCAAATTAAATATCTATCAAGATTGGAAAAAAAAGATTAGAAGAATTTATTTTTACTTCCACAGCAGGTAATATGATCTCAAATCAACAACCTACCACTTTCTCTAATCCTAGAAATACTTGGCCCCAAACATAACAACTCCCTTATTAGTTTTCTTTCTGTGAGTTCTGTTTGAACAACGAAAATAAGATGAGAAAAAAAATGATATTAACATACTGGAAACAAGAAAGGGAATAAAATTATGAATATCTGGGAATAATAGATTTCTTTACCTGGAAAACTTCTAAAAATTATTACTATTAAAAGCATCTTAGATTCTAAACAGAAATATAATTTTACATTAAATTAATTATAAAGCATAAATAAAATACTGAAAAGCCATCTTAAAAACTGTAAAGTGTTTTTACCATGGAACACTACTACAGAATTCTTTTGAAACAAGACTAAAGACTTAAATAAATAAACACACATTTCATATTCTGCATGGGAAGATTGGATATTTCAAAGATATTTGAAATTTGAAAGTTATGTATTTCAACTCTTTCTTAGTAGATTTAATTTGAATCAATCTCATTTTTTTCTGACTTTCACAAAATTATTTTAAGGTTCATCTTGAACAATAAAGAATGGAGTATCATATGAAAATGTTAACATAAAAAAGTAAGAAGGCAGAAATAAGTCTACCAGATGTAAAGCACATGGTCAAGTTTCAATAACTAAAAGAATATCATGGTATAATATAAGAACAGCTCATCCAGACAAGACCTTCAAGGCATAAATATCTAACCCCTGGTGCATGCAGCAGCCCAGCTGATGAGAAATACCTCTTCCTTAACATACACTGTTTGCTGGGCTGGACCACTCTCTTCCCCCTGGCCTCTGTGCCTGATTGAAGTCTATTCATTCTTTAGCTTGGATCTTTCTTTGACCCCTCTGCCTCTCTCTATAGGTCTTGCACCAGCTCCATAAACTATCAGTAACTGCAGCATGGATCAGTGGTAGAAGAGAATAAAAAGATTTTAAAATCCATATGCCGGACTTGAGGAGGTCTCTATTGCTGGAGAGACCACTCTTGAACAATATACTGTCAGTACTTTGGATCAAGGGCTAAAGAGTTTCTGCTCATGGTCAAAATCACACATCTGCGAGAACTAGTCTGTACTATGCCTGAGAGAATCAGGATCCAAAATAATCTGAATATACTAGTGTCCTGGGTTGAATGAAATGAAATGTATCCAGTTTATGTTTTAAGTTCCCACAAGCAGGAATCTGTGAATTCATTGATGGATTGCATAGAGTCATCTATTATTGAGAGTTAGGCAATGGGTAAGTGGGGGGTGGGGAGCCAGGTGGAACCACAGCACCTATCTCACTTGCCCTTAATTAGTGAATTAATGACACAGAGGATTTCTTGATGGGAAGTTGTCTAAGAGCAAGGATGGGGTTTACCTTCATTATGATCATTACTCCATCACCTAACCTCACTCTAAGCTGGTGTGATTGAAGTCTTCATCAAGTTATTAAAAACCTGGTAGAGAGTAATCAGAAGGGAGAAACTACCTTTTAGGTTTCAGAGAAGTTCAAAAATTTTTGTGGCATTTTGGAACCATTTTGGCAAATAAATGATAGAGAAAGAGAGGAGTAGTTTTATCAGATCATGACATTGGCTGAAATACTCCATTGTGCTGTCATTGTGCCCTTGGCATAGCTTACAGAATTCTTACAACCTGTCTCTTCCTCCTTCCCTTTCCTCCATGCCATTCTTCTTGACTATGCACCTGTCATCCTGCCTTCTTCCTGACACTGGCACAGACCAAGCCAATGCAACCCAAACTTGTGCCCTTCTTAAGTCTTTTGTTACTGCCAGTCCCTGGGCCTGAACCTGTCCAGTTGCAGATCTTCATGAGGTCTTGTTCAGTCAAGGCCTCACTCCTTCACCACCTCACCTCCTCGCTGCACCTTCCACACTGGTCAGGGTAAACTAACTTTCCCTCACCACCTCCGTAATTTTCTACCAGAGCTTTGCACAATATCTGGCCCATATTCATAGAAGTATTTACTATGCATGTAGAAAATGAATGAAATTTTGAAAGAGCAAGAGAGATAATCGGGAAGAAAATACTTAAATCAAATTGCTTTTGTTGAAAAAATAAGGTAAAAGCATATTAGATGAAAATTATATCAATTTAGAGAAGTAAAGTTGGTTTAACTTGCTTTCACTTTACAAAGAGCAACAGAATCTGCTTTAAACCTTTATCACTACCATCAAAGTTTGGTCCCGTTTTATTTGCATTCTTTTGACTATTTATCAAAGTTATTTACCATAAATAAAATCATCAGTATTGTTTTTATCATTCCTATGATACCTTCATTTACATGTTAGCATAATGCATGCAGTGATTTCTAAACACAGATAAGTCTAAAGTTTAATGAATCTTTGTGTTTACTGTGTGCCTCAGTAATGGAATTTCCATGGGAATTTCTCGAGCACAGCACCTTTAGCAGAACTATGTAAACTGCCTAGATTCAGACAACCAATTTACCTATTATCATGTTTAGAAAACATCTTAATCATGGAATAATTAATTTTTTAAATATAATTGAATTTGCCTAATTGAAATCACTAATATGTGACTGTGTAGTTCTTTCTTCAGAGTTGGAAAGTCATTAGCTAAATAATGTCCAAGTGTTAAGTGGTTCTGATACATTGTTAGTTACAAATCCCCCTCTTGGTCTCCATTTTAATTAAGTTTTCAATATCTTTTTTTTTTCTTTTTCTTTCCTTTTCCTTTTTTTCTTTTTTCCTTTTTTTTTTTTTTTTGGAAGTGAATTGTCTTTAAAACAAAAACTACAGGCATTTAAAATACTAAATGATGGCCCCAAATCAAAAGGTTTGACATTAGCAACAGTGTCTCAAAGGACACAAAGAACTTCAGAGCATTAAAAATCTGAACTTTAGAATTGCAGTTCAGTTAGAGTATTTACCAGGAGTTTAGAGTCACACCTAACTATACTGCAGAAAATTAGAAGTTCACAACAGAAGGAGTAATTCCTGTATTTATTTTTTCCCCAAATATTTGTACATGTCTGTTTCACTACAACTTCATGAGGTTTATGTTTTAATCTTTTTACATATTGTCATAATTTGTACTCTGATTACTAGTTTGAATATTTACCTATGTGATTATTTTCCAAATACAATTTTTTCTTGGGAATTTTCCATAACCATCCTTAAGAGTTTAAAAAGAGCATTTCATAATTGCTAATAGACATGGAATGCTCTGGATGGGACACTTTCTGCTTTGAGGAAGTTACACCCTAGTTTACATTTGCTTATTGTTTCTGACTAATACAATTGGGTTTCTAAATGGGGAGCATTTGGCTAATATCTACAAGTATCCTGTAAGTATCCTAATATCTACAAAGAAGCCCTATAGAAAGATACCAGCTAGATCCTTCTGCCATCACATCATCAACCTACCATATTCCATAGTGAGAACCGGGAATCGTGTGGGTGAGACCAACAATGAAAAACTTCCTAAGGAACTTGATTGTAGGTCTTGACATCTAAATTGGTTACGCTTTTAGCTATTCCATAACAAATTATATTTACCTGTAAGGTGGAATATTACATAAACCTTTTTCATAAACTTTTAAACTCCTGAAAAATTCAATCTATGTTTTTCTTTTTATCTTTCATGAACACATAGATAAATAATATATAATACATTCAACTTACATAACAGAAAATTTTCTGCACTGTCTGGCTCTCCTTATTTCCCAAACGTTTGAGACTTTGACTTAAATATACTAGAGAAGTAGAATCTTTCTTATAATCAACTATAATTTTAATCTCACTCCAAGTATTTTTTAAGATAAAATCCTTTTCATGGACTGATGATGTAGATTTATCTATATCTTTATTTAACTCATTTTAATTCTAAGGATTAGAGTGTACAAGGTGCAAATTTAGCATATAACAGATACAGTATTGGTGTGGCTGATGAATCAGGAAATCACTGAATCTAAATCTGAAATGTTCTCACATTTAAGGTCATTTATATTAGAATGCTCCTTATGCTTGCATGATTTACTGCATTAAAACAATGTGTTAATCTCAGTACTTCACGTATTATAAAACTGTACATTGAATTCGAGATTCAGAAGATATAGGTGGAGTTGAAATTCACAAAGCCATCTTTTAATCATTACCAATTATTACATTGTGTTACAGAGACTGGAATATTGCTTAACTCTCCAGAGAGAAATGAGTTTGAAAGACAGAGATAAAATCTATCTTTGTGCTTTCAGCACCTACAAGGAACTTTATAGCTACTCCAGGCTTGGTGAATGTTTACAGAAGAAATCAGTGAATGAGCAACGCACTGATTTTCTCAAGCACAGTCACATGGAATTTTGTATTAGTTCTCTGTATTAGTTTTGCATCGGTTCTCTGTCCCATTCACCACACATAATTTATATATCACACTCTGTGTGTGTGTGTGAGCACGTGCACCATGCGTCAGTTATATTTTACCTATCTCTTTTGCAGAACAGAAGTTCTTGGCTAATCTCTGTGTCTGGCAGCCCCCAAAGGTATCCTCCTGATTCCTAGCACCCACAGATACTGACTCACCTGACAAGAGTCTTTGTAGATCTGACTAAGTTATGAGCTTTCAGATGGAAAGATTATTATGAATTGTTTGGGTGGAGCCAGTACAGCCACAAGGGCCCCAAGGTGGGAGAAAGAAGCAGAAAAGAAGTGTGAGAGATGCCCTCCAAGTCTCCACCTACAGCCAATGTTGAGTCAGCTGATGGGGAAAGGGCCACTTTCAAGGAATTTGAGCCACCTCAAAATGCTGGAAGAAAAGAAAACTGATTCTTCCCTAGAGCCTCCAGAAAGAAAATTGGCCCTGCTAATACCTTGATATTAGCCCTACAAGATCTGTGTCCGATTGATGAAAGTAGATGATACATTTGTGTTATTGTAAGCCACTAAGTAGCAGCACTAGAGAGTTGGCACAGTCTCCAACCCTTCTTTTGATCCCCTACAGCTTTTAACACAGTGTGTTGTACAGAGACAGACTCTCAGATATCTTTTGCAATTGATCTTTTTCATCACTTCTCTTAATTATGTGTCCCTATTTGCTAGCCTATTCCATGTCGGAACAAGATAGCATTAATCAGACTTCCTCTATATGGAAATGATTGAAACCTAACACAAACAACTCAGTGGGCACATCTCCCTACGATATACCTCTGGGGTGTGGGATTGGCTTCATTCCCAGCTGAGATGAAGGCTCAGATCAGTCCAAAGGCCAACCCTCTTTCTCTCAGACTCTCTCTCTCTCTCTCTCTCTCTCTCTCTGTCTCTGTCTCTGTCTCTCTCCTTGGCTTTTCTCTCTCCTTTTCTTGTGCATGTAGGCCTTTATTGTTAAAACTACACTTTTTCTTTCAGGGAGGAATTCTGAAAATAGAAACATATATTTGCTTATGATTCTGCAATTTTGGCAAAGCACTTTGGGGATGGCTCATCTCTGCTTCCAAGGACACAAATTTGAGGCAGCTCATTTGGAGCTCAAGAACTCCCTTCTAAGATGGCCTCCCTCGTGAAAGTTAGTGCTAGGTGTCAGCCAAAAGCTCGGCTGAGGTGGTTTCCGGGAACCCCTTCTTCTGCTCCATGTGCCCTCTCCATGTGACTCTTCTCACAGTTTGGCAATCTTAGAGTAGTTAGGTTTTACACATAGGAACTGACATTTTCCCAAGCACCAAGGGGAACCTTTCATGGTTTTTTAAGGTGGTTATGCTACATTCTTTCAATGGAAGCAGACAAAGAAGCCAGCCAGATTTAAGAAGAGACCATATATACAGACATGAGTATCAGTGTCATGAGTCTTTGGTGCCACTAGAGTATCAGCCTAGCACATGGGATACTGATGGAACTTTGTGATTAACGGTCCAGATCAGGCCATGGGAAAAAGAGTAGCGCATTCCCACAAAGGAACTGAAAACAAGCCTCTAGTATCCATTACAATCTTTTTCTACAGTGCCAGAAATTATTCAATGAAGCAAAGTCGTATTTCTGTCTAAATACATTTACTGTATAACTTGTACATGTTCAGGATTGGGGAAGTAATTAAAAATTTAGGTTAAAAGTTAAGAAATCTCAAACCTTGTTACCATTCATCTTTTTCTTATACTATGAATAAGGATGATGATAATAAATAGGGAACAGTGATGTAACGGAATTAAACTGTGCAGGATTCATGATGACTAAACAATAATGTGATTAACCCAGTGGTGGTTATTTACCATAAACTTTTATATGACAATTCCTTAGATGTTTTAGTGAAATATTTTCAACTACATTTTTATGGTTTGTATTTATTCTTAACAGTACAGATCCCAAATTGTCAAATTACTTGAGCTGATTTATGATAATTAGCTTTAAGTTAGAATATTTGAAGTGCATTCAATTAATTTTATCTGTTTAGTGAAATACAATAAGATTTTTAGTATAACAAAGTTTCCTTTTAAAATATTAGCCATGCATGTGTTTAAGGATATGACAGACTCAAATTACTCTCATTTGAATTTTTTATTCAGAGAATGAACATGTAGTATTGGGGATTAGGCAGTATTTAGGAAATGTATGTATAAGGATTATTTGGGATGGAAGAACTAAAGTTACTGGAATATTTAGCATATACTTGTTGATTGATTTTACCCACAGCAAATATGAAGCAATAACAACTATATAAATTATTCAGAAACTAGTTATCTACATCAGAATTCTTTAAAGATTGCTCCAGAAAACAGTTTGGAAGGGTGTTCTTTTTGTATTCATTTTTTCCGTGTTCATGTACAAAAGAGCTCTAGATCCATATGAAATGGATTAATACGGATTTTTTTAATGAAATTAAATATTTTAAAGCATCCAAATGACAATTGGGTGACTTTTCTAGCTAAAGCTCTCTTAGGTAGTTTACCTTGAATATTATATTTGTCTTTGTGGAGGTATTACATAGTGGATGTAAGAGATTTATTAAAGCCCTGGATTGCTTGAGAGTGCTTTCAGGACTTTGCTCTAAAATCTGCACATAGGCAAAATTCCTGATACTATGAGTTGGGCTTTCCAGTGTAAGAGGATTTCAAATCAGTGCTGAGGCCAAGGGTTGTCACAGATTTTCTAAGTGTCGTATATCAGAAAGGCCCAGCTACTTACACAATCACTCAAGCTGAAATGGGGCAGCACTGGCCACATGGAATGAAAGAGACCAGTTTAGATCAAATGGAAGGTATCAAGTTCGCTCAAAATGAACCTTTTATTCTAGAGAGATATTTTATCCAGTTCCAAAGCAGGTGGAAAGATCAGCATTTTCATAGTTATGGATCTCTTTGTATAAGGAAATGCAGGTTACTGTTTAAAGGTTTCCATTCCTTAAAGCAGTTTGAGACGCAGCATTGGAAAGACCAAGTGTTTTGGTGTTTGGTGATACGGTGTTAAAGACTACAAATACCTACTTTTAAGTCAGGTGACTTTGAAACTTGCATAAAAGTTTTTTTTTTCATGATAACCTTGTTGGGTCTCAATGCTGTACCTTTTTGAGTCACAATCCTATACTCTCTTGATTCTAAATACGTCACAAATTACAGAGCATATGGTGTTAAAATTTATATTCCTACTACTGATAATACAAATAAAACATAATTGGGTAATTGGTTTATAAACAACACATTAAAAAATCCAAATAGGTTGTATATGTCTTGATTTTTGAAACCATATTCACTAAAAAGTACATACAAGGTCCGAAGTGGTAAACGTACCCCTCTTCTATTATTTTTAAAATATTAGCTCTCATTTTATTGGCCTTTAATGGACACAAAACCTGGAGAGAAGTATGCAAGATAGATAACTGTACTATTAATTATCTGTTAGTTCATTAGAAAGACTAGTTTGTGTTGTCATTGTTTGATTGTTCAATTTTTTATGCCTAGATTTTGTAACTTAAACAACTACTTCTGAGATACCAATGTGTAATATATTGACTAGTATTGATTTCTTCCTGCTTTTTTTTTTTTTTTTTTTTTTTTTTTTTTTTTTTTTTTTTTTTTTTTTTTTTTTTTTTTTTTTTTTTTTTTTTTTGAAATTCTGCATTACTTCTACCTTTTTTTCTGTTTTGCTTTAAAAAAAAAAAACCTGGAGAGATGACTGTCCACTCCTTTCCTAAATCGTTGAGGGCATTTTATTAGCCATAAGCCAGAAGGGTAATGGTTGTTTAGAAACAGAAACTACCTGCTGGCTTGGTTACTGGAAATGACTTGCAACCAGCCGCAGAAGGTTTGGTGATGGTGTGGGGTGTGTGTGCCTGCCTGGATATTTTCCTAATGGTCTGCTTCTCTGTGTTTCCCTCCCAGCTATCGGCAGGACCCTCATCCCTCGTTACTTTAGTACTGTGTTTGAAGGAGGGGTGACTGACCTGTATTACATTCTCAAACACTCAAAAGAGTCCTACCACAATTCATCCATCACAGTGGACTGCGACCAGTGCGCCATGGTCACCCAGCATGGGAAGCCCATGTTCACCAAGGTATGAGCCGGATTCGGGGACACACCTGGTTTAAGTCTGTGTGAATTGAAAGGTAATAAAGATAGTGTTCTTCTGGAACTTGGAACCGATGTCACATGTCTCAGACAATGCTGGGTTCTGGAGAGAATCTTTGTGTGTGTGGCTGGGTTAGACTTTTCGGGAACCCAACACATGATCCTTTCTCATGTAGAAAAATTAGTAAGAACAGAGTATGCTTAGTCATGTAATCTGGCAAATGTAAGCTTATTTTACATTATTTATTTGTTTGTTTATTTATTTACTTTTGCTGGGGATTGAACCCAGGACCTCATACATCCTAAACACTTGTTCTGCCACTGAGGTATCCCAGCTACTCTACAAAACTTTATTTTAATAAACTCTAGTTCATTGCATTTGGACTAAGATTCAATGTGAAACTCATTTGTGCTATTAGTGATAGCAGCTATCTCCTTTAATACAAAACACAAGCAAAGATCTTTTCTTTGTAGTTAAAAAACATTGAATTATCAGGGTTAATTACCAAAGCCCAATAAACAAAAATGTTTCTTATGTATTAATTGATGTTGGTGCAGCTTAATTTTCTTTGTTGCCAATACAACTGATGCTATGGTATAATGATTTTGACAGTTTAAATTTGGGACAGTAGGGTTTTTTCATTCCTGGTTGTCATTTGGAAACAAGGAAGCTTCATATCAGATGCAAGCGCCCATGCTGAGACAGAGTTTCTCTGCGTGGGAAAGAGCGGGGCCACCCAATCGATCCTTTCATCTGTCCGTGTCTTACTGTCTTCCAGCAATGCAGATCATTTTTCTAATTTTGCATATCACATGGGTGCACAATCTATTCCTTCTTAAATTGATGAAGTTTTAGTACTGCCTAGAAAGCCTTTTCTCCTGCTTAGTTACGATTTTTCTCTCTCCCCTTCCCCTTTAATGCGACTTTATTTTAAGAAAAAAAATGTGTCACGTCTTTATGCTTTAACTTGAAGAGGAAAAGAGAATTCATAACTATTAAATAAAGCTTTGCCATAATTAAAGAGCTACTTTTGACTTTTGTAGCCATTTTGAAAATAGCAGTGCATTTGTAGCAACTCTTTTACATACATACTCAATTTCTTCCATTCTCAGGCTAAAACACTTTTATAAATGAACATAGCTGCTCTGAACGGAGAGTGCTGAACATGCCAGCCTTGTTTTAGATCAAAGAGAATCACATTCTTCCAATGAATCCATAGGGTGCTAGTCTCGTTCCTATCAAGAAATGAAGGTTTTCCTCTGCTGTGTTGTCTTTTCCTGGAAAATTCCCTTCCAGGATGGCTGAAGCATCAATGCAGGCTCTAGAAAGATGTGGACGCCCACCTGTGTGTGGCTGCCTGGGCCCCGAGATGAGTTATTTGGACCACCCATCTTACTCAAAGATAGTTGCCAGTCCTCTGATAAATATTTTCATACTGTACTGGAAAAAAATCACTTCCTGGAAAATGCAGTTAGTTGTAGAAAATTAGTCCAGATGTTATTTATGCTTATCTATTTTTAGAAAATTTAACAGATCCTCTCTCTGTCTTTTCATCTTTTCCCCTCTCTCTTCCTTCCCTCCTCCCCCTCTCCTCCCGACTCCTCAGCGATTGTTATGTTACCCAAAGACTGTCTCTGATTTTTTTGTGTTCTTATATTAATAAAAAAAATTCATCCTAATACATCCTTGTGTAATAAAATTCTATGCCACTTACCATAAAACAGTGGGTTAATGTGCTTTCAGGATCACAAAGAAAAAGTTTGGGAACTAATGCTTTTTTTTTTTTTTTTTTTTTTTTGCTATCAGTACCTGACATTACTTCACACATTCTGTGTTGGCAGTATCACATTGTTCTAATTTGGACTACTAATAAACTCATTCCCCAAATAGCTTTTGACCCAGTGGTTCTGAGTTGCTTTTATGAAAATTTGGTCAACTAGTGAAGCAAAATCATCTGTAGTCCTAATCAACAGTAATATTAAATATTCCTCAGAGGTATAGTAAGCATTTTGCAATTTCCTGATCTCAGAAACATTATAGATTATGGATAAACATGTAATTAGAATTTTAAAACACGCACTATAAAGCCTTTCTTTTATGTTTTCAATTTTGAATCAAGTAGAAAACAAAGCTTAATAATCAGAGGAGTATGCTTCAAGCTTTTCAGAATCAAAGTTGTATTTATACATGAGGATGTGAGCAGTGGCAGATGCTGAATGGAGGCTAGATTCTTTTGGTTAGTTTTAGTTTTTTCCAAACTGAGACAATAGTTGTACTGGTTACAGGGCACTTATCACTTCTGTAAACATACGGGTATGATTTTTAGCTCTCAGTCATTTATTATGAAATTATTCACTACTATATAAAAAATACCACGGAATTGTACCAACTGGTTTTGCCCTATGCACACTCACGTGTGTCTTTGACTGTTAGGTTATTATTCTTGCCATAGCCTGTATACTGCATTATACTCCAGAATTTCTGCTTGTGACTCTCACCAAACTGCCAATGACCATCCAGCTTTAATATGCATTCATATACGCAGGATCTCTGAGTAAAATACAAATGTTTTATGTAACTGTTAATCTAAAAACACTATTCTATGCATGCTGCTCAAGTATAAAGACTAAGAGAATTAGAAAAACACTCCCACCTAAAAAGCCTGTCTTATTTTATAAACACTAGATGAGAATCATTGTGTCACACAGCTACATGAGCAATAATGTTTTGCAATTAGTCAAGAAAGAAAAGGGTTAAAAAGCTACCGGTTAGTTTGAGAAATGTTCTTTTTTAGTTCCCTTGTTCCTGGCCTAGTCTCAAACTAGCACGTGATCTGCTGAATGCCTGCCAGCCTCTTTCTTGTTGATCCTCCGGAGACCATCTGTGCTGGGGGCATTGATTAGAGTGTGTCTGCTGGGATTACATCTTTTCTGTTGCCATGCCAACTAATCAGCTGATTTTGGTTACCACAGAAACAAAATGTCAGAGCTCACAGTACGGTAACATGAATTCAGCACAACAGAAAATGTTTCCTTAATTGAGGACCCTTTTGATTTTGGATTCCAAGGGAAAGGCAGTTAAAAAAAAAAAAGGCCAGCTTTAGATAAAAGCTACATTAATTGTATTGATTAAGAGCAATGCACAGAATTATTTTAGAAAAGATACCAGCTCTCCTTCATAAGCTACACCCAATTTTTTTTTACCATTTCTGAACAAGGAATACATATATTTTTTTCTTATGTGCCTCTATTCCATTTCCTGATTGTCACATGTAAAACAAATTGCCAAGCCTTTGATTTCATTTAACTTCCATTATGGGGGCAGAGGGACTGCCTAAAACCTGCGATGAAGCTGTGTATGTAATTACTTGGCTAAAATGAGCACTGACCAAAATTCTCCTT
This sequence comes from Dasyprocta punctata, assembly GCA_004363535.1. Classification (NCBI taxonomy): domain Eukaryota; kingdom Metazoa; phylum Chordata; class Mammalia; order Rodentia; family Dasyproctidae; genus Dasyprocta; species Dasyprocta punctata. The sequence goes on along the minus strand of RJWM01011270.1, from coordinate 33,687 downwards.
CATCCTTCCATTCAAGGAAGTCATTTAATTTTCCTTAAAAAGAAAAAATACAAAACAAAATGAGAGCATTCAATACAGTCATCTCAAATTCAATCCCAAAGATTCTCATCTTGCATACAGTGTACCCAGTATAAAGCTGACTCCTTAAAAAAAAAAAAAAAAAAGGAACCCAAAACTTCTGGTGATTTTCCATTTTGTAGGCCTAAGAAAATCTGACTGCAAAGGATGGTCCTGTACCAGTTCTCTGTGTCACAATGAACACAGACACAATTTAACTTGACCTTACAGAAGTCCCAACTGAGAGTAAACCATCAGGGCTGTATCTGTACCATCTCATTATGAATTTCTACTCTAGAAGAAGCAAATCAGAAGTTCCACTTGGAGTTTGTGGTTCATAAACACAAAACAAATAGAAAGAATAGTAATTTTTTAAAAGCCTGACATTTAACTGGGTTAATAATTATTTAAATAGCCAATAATTCTCTCTCTTTAAAAAAAAAAGGATTATTGTCTCCAAATATCCCTGCCCTGTATTGTCAAGACATTTCACTCTTAATGACTGGCAATAGCTACCTCTTTTGTCAAGGTTTGCACCATAGTTGGCATCCTAAGACCTCAGGGGGAATCATATGGCTTGAGCTCTATGCAACTCTTTTGAAAACCTTGGTAAATTAATTCCAATGCTGAGGTTGATTTTAAGGGAGAGTTTGGGGGACACAAGTTATCCCTGTTTCTGAGGATGTAATTCTCATAGCTACGATACTACAAACGTAGCTCTGAAAATGATTCCACTCAGGAGTTTTGGGGCATCGTGCCCAAATGCATGAAATTACCCACCGATTCTGCTAATTAGATCTGAAGTAGAGGTCTTCGCCCAGATTATCAATAATTATCTTACAGTGTCTCCTAAATCTTTGATAAACAGAGGTGGCAGACATTCATAGCATGTCTCTTGAGTAGTGCCCTGATACCACTTACCGTTAGTTCTTCTGTACTGGTTTTGGCTTCCCGAAAGAAGATACCGCTTTCAATCAGAATGTATAGGAGTTTCCTCACTGCTCTGAGAACATAATTGGAATTCAGCAAAAGGTGCTGTCTTGCTTAAATTCCCAGCAAGGAAATTGATTATTCATATGTCACAAAATATTGATAGAGACTGTTAACCCTCCTCATGGACTATACTTTCAGAAATGTTTATAGTCTCTATTTAGTTATTATTTACTTACTTACTCATTAATATGTTTTTTAAAAGCTTCCAAAGTTTTGTATTGTTTTCAGTCTAGGAAATTTCTTTCCAAAAAAAGCTTAATCAAGCCGGGCGTGGTGGCGCATGCCTTTAATCCCAGCACTCGGGAGGCTGAGGTAGGCGGAGCGTTGTGGGTTCGGGGCCGGCTTGGGCTACAACGCGAGCACAAGGCCGGCCTGAGCTGCATAGTGCGACCCTGCCTCAAAAAAACCCGGGCCGGGAGGTTGGCTCAGTGCCTTAAGCGCCTGCCCTGGCAGGTGCGAGGTTGTGAGTTCAATCCCCGGTACCGCAAAAACAAAAAAAACAAAACAAAAAAAGCTTAATCAGAATACCAATACATTGAAAGAGATAGTTATCATTTACTATTATTCTAATTGTGCCAGGCATGAAACCAATCAATTTATATACACAATTTCCCTTTATATATATTTTTAATAATTCTATACAAGGATATCGTTCCTATTTCATGTAATAGGAAACCAGAATTTAGGAATTTATTTTTCCTAAAGTCTAGGATGGGTAAAAAGTGAGTCAAGATTGAAATACAGTATTTTCTGATGGAAAGCAGAGCGTCTATCCGCTATCATAGAGTGCTTCCTTAAGGTAAATAGGGGTTGCAAACAAGGAGTTGTGATTATTCAAACTGGACCAACGTGCTACCGCCACTTCCAGTCTCACAGTTAAAATAGTGCAAGTGGTGTGTAATTGCCTAGCACTTTCTTTCACTTCGAAGTCATTAATGTGAAAAGAACAGTAAATAAAATAGGAACTGTGTGCTAAAAATAATATGAATATCAAAGGATGGTAAAAATGCTTCCCTCTATAAAGGAAGAGAGCCTCTGAAATCCTATTGTGTGTTATGAATAATATATATTTTTCTTAGAAAGATAAAAGGCACTATCCCTCCAAGACTGGCCTTTTATGTAAGCAGAACTTGTCATTGTTGATGTGATGAGCTCGACGAATATACTCTCAATAAACCTCTGTTTTCCACATATCAGTAACAGATATTCCTGCCTTGGATTAAGCATTGCCCTTTAAAATTTCTCTTTAGAAATGAAAACTTCCTCTAGTCTGGTAACTTTATCCTAACTCACACTTAAGTATGAGTGATTTTATAGAATACTATTTGGAATAGGGCATCCAAGGTTGGAATAAGAACACAAGCTCTGTGGATAGGATGGTGAATGTGGAAGTGAGAGAGTGCCATTCTTGGGGAGTACCTACTGTGTGCTAGGAGTTTTTCATTTAACGTTCCTACCAATGGACTTTGTCTCTACTTTACAGATGAAGAAACAGATTCATAGAGCTTCTGTGGTAGTTAGTAGAGTTAATAGCCCTTCATGGGTAGTGAGAAGCTGGCTTGTCTGTTGAATCCATCAGTTCTAGGGCTAACACTTGACACCATGTACTATGGTGACCCAAGTGGGTCACATCTTTGCCAAGAGGCCGTGCTGCCCAAGGACAGTAAGGGACACTATATGGAGTGCCTGGTGTAACTTCCAAAATGTGGCTGTTGTGGATCCTAACAAACGAACGTGTTGTTTATTGCTTCTAGGTGTGTACAGAAGGCAGGCTGATCTTGGAGTTCACCTTCGACGATCTCATGAGAATAAAAACATGGCACTTTACCATTAGACAATATAGAGAGCTGGTCCCCAGAAGCATACTAGCCATGCATGTAAGTAATTTAATTTCTATTTTACTTCCTTTTCTTTCCTCTCCATTTGACTCAGGGGAAAAACCCAGTCACTCACTGTGAAAGAACCCCAGTGGTGTCCTCACATTTAAGTAATTAACTCTTAATTATTGAGTTTTGCTCTCAACCACCTTACCCCATAGTCCTTTTGTCATCTCTCTTGTTTCAGAGTTGGATACATTGTGAGATTACAAATACTTAGTATTTTAACTTCAAGTGGAGGTTACTTCCGTAAATGGTTGTACTTTTCTTAAATGGTTCAGTCAATATTAAGTACTGCTGTGTTCAAGCTAATCAACCTGTTAACTCTATGAGTGGGGAGTGAAATAGAAGAGGAAGTGAGGACGGCTTCCCATTTGGACTAGAATCACCTGACAAGATGTGGGGCTCCTATACCTTTGGTTCTGTGTCAACAGGAGTTGGTCCTTGCTAACCACAGTGTTGGATTTGGGATGGAATATCCAGGGCTCTCTTGGTGTCATTTGGCCATCATACCAACTCTATTGAGAACCAAGGAGGTCAAGGCAGCAAATCCAATTAATGACACCCTAGAGACCTGTTTTAAAGGTTAAGTAGGAACTAGTCAGGGTAGTCCATTAAGGATGCAGAAAGACTGACTCTGTAAAACCTGGTGCAGCAGCTCCTGAGAAAAACCTTTGAAACGCAATCAGACATAATAGGCTGAGGGATAATCACAAAAGAATAAATGACAGTAGGCACAATCTATGAGTGTTTACTATGCTGGACATTGTACTAAGTATTTCACAGACACTGTAATGTTTAATCCTCTTAGTCACTCAGTGAGAAGAGTTATTATTATTCCTATTGTAGAAGTCAGGAGACAGATTCAGAGTTCAATAAATTTCCCAATGTCTTTCAGCCCTGAAGTGGCAGAACCAAGGTGTTGACCCAGCTGATTGTGATGGCCAAACCTAGCCTCATGAGTCAGCTGTTTCCCAGCTATTCAGTTCCAGGCTGCCTCACCAGGCTGTCGTCCTCAACCTTCTCCCAGCTGGTTAAACCAACTTCGGTCCTTTCCACTCCCCTTGGGCTCTCTGCTATGGCAACCTCCTTTCCTACCCCATCTTTTCTCATGATCTGTGCTCCAAGTCCTATGTAATTTTCAAAGCTGTGTTCACACCCTTTCTTCCCTCTTCCTCCTCGTCTTCTTCTGCCACCTCTCCATCCTTCTTCTCTTCACCTTCTCCTTCTTTTTCTTCTTCTTTTTCTTCAGTACTAGAGGTTGAACCCAGGACCTTGGCACTGAACTACATCCCCGTCTTTCTTTCTTTTTTTTTTTGTCTTTTTGTTTTGTTTTGTTTTTTTAATTTTGTTTTGTTTTGTTTTGTTTCTTGAGACAGGTCTCACTAAGTCACTAAGTTGCCCAACCTGGTCTTGAATTTGCAATCCTTCTGCCTCAGCCACCCACAGTGCTGGTGTTATAAGCATGCACTACACCTGGCTCCCTTCACTCTTCTTGAAGATGCCAAGATGTCTACTGTTAGTCTCAAAGTAACCAAGAGGCTGAAGAGAGCAGTGGTTGGGAGCCAGGTCCCTTGGTTAAAACCACATGGGGCTGCATTGCTGTTCATTGAAGGCCTTGGAAAAATGATGACATCTCTGTTTCAGTTCCTTGTCTATAAAATAGATACAGTAATAAATTATGCCTTAGACAATTGGCTTGAGAATGTTTCTGTTGCTGTTAAGTAATGGCAAAGTTTATTTTAAAAAGTAAAAATCAAGAGTGAAGGAGAAATTGGCTCTGCAGAGTGAGCTTGGGCTGAGTAAAAGAGGAAAAAGCAAGCTAAAAGAATACCCTGAAGAAAGCAGGGCAGGGTATCATGAAGAAAGCCATGATAGTCTGGTTTTAGAATTAAGAGTTACTAGGGTCGGGGCTATCACTCAGTGGCACAGCACCTGCCTGGCAAGCACAAGGTCCTGAGTTCGATTCCTGATGCAAAAAGAAAAAAAAAAGAATTAAGAGTTAATAGCTGTAAAGTTCTTGACACACAGTAGATCCTTAGCATGTACTGCTGTTCAGTTATCATCATCATCAAAATTAGTAACAGTAACAGCAACATTCTTTCATGCAGTGGTAAGTGTCCTGCCTTCTCCCTGTAATGTAAGCTCCTAGCCATTGCCTATAACTGCTTGATGCATCTATGTAGAACCAGTTCTTCATAGACAGACAAATACAGGCTCCATGTCCACCAAGACCCCCTTTCAAGAAGCTGGCACACAGTTGCTACCCTCTGACTATTTTTCTCCCACATTTGGCTTTTTATTTATATCCACAAATCCAATGACATCATCACTGTGGGAAAAAAGTAAGCACAAGGATGGAGGAGAGGGGACATAAAGGACCAAGACACCATATGTGCATGGACCAGTTTCCCACAATGAATCTGTTTATTATGCATTACAAATTTTAAACAGTTGTAAACAATTTTAAAAAGAGAAAAAAATCTAAGTGCTTAAAATGTAAGCACAGAAAAAAATAATAAAGTTGTATTGGTAACCTGGACCGGTGGTGGCGAACCTATGGCATGCATGCCACAGCAGGCTTTTTGTATCATTGAAAGCCCTAAAGGGTTCATCATTGCTGACCTAGACAGTGTCATGAATGCAGACGTGGAGGCGAGGATATTTACCTACACCTCCCTCTGTAGCACCCATTTGCTTACACCAAATGAGAAACGGGAAAAAACAAAGAAAGAGCGCTGATCAAGAGACTCCTGTTAAAGTGGAATGCAGAAGGGATTTTTATTTTTTGTTTGGCCAAAAATGACATGTGGGGAGGCCCATGGTACTTTACACCCAGTGTTAAAATGCAGCGAACATTTTGAAGAATGTGATACTTATCTCACAATCCTACAGAATGGAAATTGTCCGCTCCTATCTTCAGTTTAAGGAGGAGAAGAAAATCTCTTTCCCTCTCTTTTTCTCTCTCTTGCTCTCACTCTCACTCTTGCTCTCTCTCTCACCCTTCCTCAATTCATAGATTTATAGTATTGCAAAGTAATAGTGGTATCAGCAAAGTTTTCAAATACAGTCCTCAACCCTGAGCTGTAAAACCCAGCACCACCGTCACAACAGGAGCCAAAGGCGTGGCTCTGCTGCACACTGAGATGCCCCTTCTCCAGTGAGGGCCCTGACCCTGGAGCTCTCCTGCAGGGCTCAGTAACCTTCAGCCTGAAGACGGCCTCAGGGACTCTCACAAAGAACAGAGTATCACATCTGTCTAGGATCATCGGGTGCATACCTGAGACAGTTTGGTTTTCCCAAGTCTTGCACAATTGATCCAAAAATGTCCCTGAATGCTATCTGTGTCTTCAAAATGTAAATTAAATTATTGCCAGCAATCTGTCCCTGCAAGAGAAATCGACAGTGTCAAGATTGCATTGCTCAGCAACTGTAGTACGGTTTAAGGTTTTTGTGGGACCATCTCATAGGAATAAAATATGTGATTTTTTTTTTCTTATATAGGCACAAGATCCTCAGGTCCTGGATCAGCTGTCCAAAAACATCACCAGGATGGGTCTAACCAACTTCACCCTCAACTACCTCAGGGTAAGACTACCGAGTCATTATATTTCCTGTCAGAGTTTGACAAACGTTTCAGAGGTTTTTATGCATCTTGAAGCAGAGTTACAATGAGGAATAATATACCATGAATTTTATGTTTCATACCTGTGTGTGCATGTGTGTGTGTGTGTGTGTGTGTGTGTGTATTCAATGGACAGTGGGTTTTAATTAACGGTATCAAATCTAGAATTTGTCAGGGTTGAGCTTACTCTTGTACATTTGTGCAGGTCCTGGAATTAATTATTCAAAGGCTAGCAAAGTCTCAGCTTCATAAAATGCTTTGGTGCTACTTGCTTGTTGACTGTGCCAGGTTTCTATTGTGCTATTGCTGAGTTCCCAGCCTTTGCGTGTGCACCTGGGGACCTGCCCCTCCCAGAGAATCGGTGTGGTGCCTGGGAGAACAGCCTTGGCTGCTCTGTCTCCTTAAGAAATTTCATCTGGTGCCGTAATGCAGACATGTCTAAGGCATGCAGGGATTCTTTGAGTAGTGCAGGCTTTTCTGTTTGGGTATAAATTTAGGTTTTGCTTTTTATTAAAGAATAAGCGTTTTAGTCAAAATTCTGTGCCTTTGCAATACCCATCACCTCCATATCTGGCCAAAAGGTTACATATCTTGCATCAGTTTGTAAGGTGGGATTCAGTGGTGGAGCTGCAGGTGGAGGATGTAGTTTCATTTACAAAGCCAGCATTATGCTCTACCATTATCCACCATGGGAAGGTGGTGGCCCTTCACCTACTTTGCCTCTGAGATGTCAGGTTTTTTCAGTGTGCAGCAGGTCTCCTCCCCAGGGTCCCCCACCCTATGACAAAGCACACTGTGTTGCTGCTTTGTTCTCAAGTGCGATCTGGGTTTGTGCGTCTTCTTTTGTACTCACTGTCCTCTATGTGCAACTATTTCGCATCTGTTGTAACGTGGAAATGCCCTGGCTAGGTTTAGGCTTCTGTGAGTGGAGAATGATTTGGTGAATGAGAGGATAAGAGAAGGAGGGAGGAGGAAAGGAGATAAAAAGAACAAAAGGGGAAAATGATGTGAATAGAGCTTTAGCAAAAGGGAAGAGCGCCAAGGGTTGGAGGGAACAGGGAAGGAAGGGAAGAGTAGGGTATGAATAAAATAGAATCAGGATGTGTTCTATACATGAGCCAACTCTCTATGATAAATGTGATCATTACCTACTATAAACATGTACTAATAAAAAGTTTTAAGAAGAATGATTCAGGGAGAGTCTTCCAAGTCACTCACATATTGTTAAACACTGAAGATGAAAAGACAAAACTCATACTACCAACCATCAAGAAAACCACTTCTATGAGGAGAAATTATAAACAGTGATAAATACCATGATAGAAATTTCCAGAAGGAATTGTGAAAGTACCAAACAGAAACACCTCAGACAATTCAGTCAGAGAAGGTTTCTTGGGGAAGATGATGCATAAACTGAGTGCAAACAAATGAAGAAAGTTATACCAGATGGAGGGAGGTAGAAGGACCCTTCCACCAGAGGGCAAGAATAAGCAGGCATTTGGGAAATGCCAGGTTTTTGCTGGTGCTGGACATACAGCAAGAGGCCAGGAGGAATGGAAAGGAGACTTAGGTGAAATCCAGGTCAGGAGCACCTGGCTGACAAGGCTACTGGGCTAAGGGAGTTCTTTGACAGTTGAGGAAGCTCCGACAGAGTCCTCATGCTGGGGAATGGGGAAGGTTATTCTATGTGTGGCCTAGATGCCCCAGAGTGAAATCCAGACCTGATGAAAACTGGAATCCTCTGCACTTCCCACCGATTCATCCCAACACCTCTGACATTCTGACAGCTCCAGACCACCACCTAACAGCCTGCCAGTTCCTGCATGGAGGGAAGCCAGCAGTGCAGGTCAGTGGTCTGTGTGCTTGACCAGGGCAACTGGGACCCCCTACCAAACTCTGTACTCTGCCTAGTGGGCATGGGTAACCAAGCTGATGAATGAGAGTCGCAGGGTTATTCTGTGAACAAAGATCTGGAAGGCTGCTCTACACTGTCAGTAAGCAAGAGAGGTTTAGGTGAAAGCAGTGACCATGTCCCTTCTCAGGGCAGATGAAAAAGTTCCACACAATGTGTCCTCAGCTGACCCCCATAGGATCCTGGAACTTTGGAATATGTCTTAGACTTACTGACCAGCCCTCTGGTGAGATCTGGGACAGATTCTTCTTTACATCTTTTGACTGCATTGACCAAGGATTAACAAATCCTAGATTTCCCTCCTTCCTCCCCCTCCATTACTCCCATGGACTGGTTTAAACATTGACTTCTACCTTGTAGCTGAGGCCCACCAGGTCCCCAAATCCTACAGCCTCTGGATTAAGCCCATGGAGACTGTGGAGGTGGAGGAAGAAGGGCAGCCTCCTCTCCTCACCCTGTGCCATGGAACCATTTCTGAGTTCAGGTGTGAAAAAGTAGCATTTCGAGGTACCATCTCAGTGGAGCACTTGAGACACACCAGTTCTCTGCTGCGTGACTCTAACAGACTAGTCTCTCAACAGTCCCCATGCACTGCCATGCACCCTGGAGAAACTGAGGCACAGCATAGTTAAGTAAATGAAATAAGTCACCCAGTTTTAAAGACCAAAACTGAGGCTTAAACACAGGCAGTTTGCAGTTAATCTATGTGCTTCCCTATAACACTCTGCCTTCTTCTTGGTGAAACCATAAATGTGATGCTATGGATGGACCTAGAATCTCCTTCCAGCCTTCACTGGGGAGTTCTCATCTAGCACTAGTCTTTCACTCACTTTGCCAGGAATATCAGCAGTAACTTGTAGGGTTTCATGTAAGGATTAAATCAGGCAGTCACGGAAAGTGCTAGAAACTGAGGGCAGAAAATGTTGTGGTAGTGTTCATCATCATAGGTTATGGAGCAGCTACTCTGTGCCCACTGGTATTCCATATCCTAGATTCACATAGAACAACATGGCATCGGCTCTGTTCTCTCTGGGTCCCCCGATGCTACTTTATTTCCCTGACTTGCACCCTGGGTCAGCAGCAGCTGTCTGCTTTTCCCGCTCCAATCCTTCCTTCTTTTACTCATGTATTCCTCCACTCGGTCACCTGCTGGCTGGCTTAGGACACTCTCATGTGCCCTCTCTATTCCTGGCAGTGTGAAAGGAGCTAGGCCCCATTATGGAGAAAAGTCATGGCCTCCATTCAAAGGTGGTCCCCGTGGGCTGGTGTGAGACCAGTGACAGTGGTCGGCTCAACTCCAGTGAGATGCACTGAAATGGGTGAAATGCCCAAGGCCTGTGATGGCCAGAGAATAATCCCTGGGTCTCAGGAAAGGGGTCAGGATAGGAGTCACATTTCTCAGCAACAATGCCTTAGGGCAGTCATGGGCCACTTGGCTGTCATGGCCGGCTGAGCAGAATCTCAAGCTCATTTCTCAAAACTAGGGCACACAGGTCTCCAACGTGAGCTATGACCAGTTGTGTAGTCATCTAGAATGACGGACGAAGATCATTGCTTCAGTTTAGAATTGAGATTTAAGATTCCACTAGTAACCTGAGTCTTGTGGCCTGCAATCCCATCACTAAAGAGGTTAAGGCAGAAGGATGATGAATTCAAGGCCAGCCTGAGCTACATATTGAGACCCTGTCTCAAAAAATGAAAAAGGGTTCTCCTAGTAGTCTTACCCCATAATATTTTTATAATAGCTGAGCAGTCACCAGATGTATTCATTGATAAAATTCCCTTAGCCTCTCCAGATCCTCTGTATACCTAAAGAACCCATCATTTGCATAAGCCTCAGAAGGTCATTGAAAGTACTGCTCAAATAGAGTTAATAAGAAGCTTCAATGCCCACTCCCGCCTTCAGAAGAAGAGTTTGGATAGGGATATTGGCAAATCCAGGACCTTCCGCATCATTGGAAGAAATCTGAAGATGCATTCAACCTGCTTTGTAAAAGTGGAATAGGAATTTTAAAAGCTGTAGACCTCTGAAATTTCTCTACATGGTGTCTAACACAGAACAAAATCAAGCAGTGTGGAAAGTAAGCGATCTCAGGAATCTAGCTTCATCAAAACAAGTTTATTTATCCCCACGAAATCCTGAATCAGTCTCATGATTCAGACTGTGATCAGGAAATATGCAAACCTGATGGCCGTGGCTTTGGTCACTGGAGGAAGGGGCAGGAGAAGAACAATACCCAGCTCTGCAGTCATGACTACAGATGTTGGAGCAGCCCTTTGGAGGGGACTCTGGTGACCTGATGCTTTTGAAGTGACAAAAACAGCTGTTGCCACTGGATTTCAGTTGTCAGATCTGCTGTTCTTACCTCTCGCTTCCCAGAGCAGTAAAGTTGGAGGTGGGCTGTGCTGAGAGGTGTGCAGTAGCTGACTCCCTGGTGCCCAGGGAGCCACAGTCAGAGGCCACCAAGCCAGTGGAGTTGGCAGTCCATCTGGGTGCCATCTTGCTTCCTCTGGAGGCTGCCCTCTGGAAGGCTGAGGCATATTGACCAAATTCCTGTCCCTGTCATGGTTGTTTAGGTAGTTCTCCAGATGGGTGCTGGGATCAGCCCTGAAGAAAGAGGAAGTCATTGCCTCCTGGGTAACGCATTTTGTGAAGCACACCCTCTCTCTACCAGAAGGGAGAGTTGTTCTATAATCTGTGATGGAATCATTCAGTGATCTGCATCACCTAGTGACAGCACCAAGCTTGGGAAGAATGGGCCAAGAATTCAGTTATGTGTTGTTTTTCTACATTTGCTGAAAAGGAGTGAACCTTGTCCCCTGGCATCTGATGAAGGGATTCAGCCCACTGACCATGAGGAAGCAGAGTACTGTGTGGTAGACACTGGGTCACTGGAGATAAGGACACAGCTGCTGGGCCAGTCTGGTCAACTCCACGATTCTTTGATTCCAGCTTTGGGTCAGGTTGCTGCCATCACTGCCTAGGATATAAGAAAGCACGGAGATGTGCTGGGCAAGAAGTCAGTCCCAGCTGTGGTGGTAACATAGTGACTGCTGGTATTTGTGATATTTATGGAGCACTTGCTATGTGTCAGGCCCTGTTTCTGTGTGTTGTTCAGCCTCTCTGTCCCTGACTCTTTTTCTTTGTCTATCTCTTTCTCAAAAAATATAGCAATCTTATGAGATAGAGAGTATTTTAGTCCTATTTTGTAAGTGAGGAAACTAAGATTCAGAAAAGTAATTTCCCAAGATTCCAAACTAGTAAGTGGCAGAGTAGGAACTTGAACCCCTGGTCTGATTCCAAGAAGAGAGAAGAGTAAGAAATGGGGAGTAGGTGTGGGCGTGGGAGGCTGCAGTCTTCCTAGAGGAGATGGCTCTGAAATGTGAGTAGGTGATCACCACACAGACAGACAGAGACCAGATCAGAGAGAGGATTCACCACTACGTGCAGCGACAGAGAAGGATGAATAGAGGTGGTGGATCTGGGGACTTCCAGAAGCTTCCATAGTTGCAATGTAAGTTTCTGGTTTGTTTTAGGCACCTATCCAGGTCAACGTTTTTACACAAATCTGTGCAGCCTCACTGAGCGTTATCATTCTAAGGAAGGTAGACAGTCACAGCACAGTATGATCAGGAGAAGCAGGCTCCTATTGTGACATGAGCTTGGGGTTCAGACAGATGGGAGTATTTACAGGTCTGCAGGCTGTTTACAAAGACAACAGCACATCTGCTTTCTCAAGGAGTTTCAGACTGTTATAAGTAGAATCTCTTCCAGCTCTCATGATCCAGCCTCAACTGGGGACATCAGATCACCCTAGAATATTTTCCTCTCTCCATATCCCTGAGGGTACCAAGTGCTTGGTAATCTCAGGTGTCATTCCTGTCTGACTTGTTTATAGGTTTCAGTGTGCAGTCTTCAGTTGCTGTGCTCCTCCAGGCCATCCTGCATGGGCACCCAAAGCCCTCTGTGCTCCTGCGTCACCTCGTCCCCTGTAGTTGGTACACATTGGCCATGCTGTCTTGTTTCCATGCTTTCTCACAATCTGACTCATGGCCTGACACTCTTCCTACCCTTCCTTTCCACTGACCTTTCCCAGGGTAGGTCCTTCGCACCTATCAGGGTTCATTCATCCAACAAGAACCTCTCCCCAGCCCTCAGTGATGCTGGACACCCCTGCTGGGGCTCCTGGACTTTTGTGCATATGGCCTCATGCTTAGTTCTTGGCAGGTCCTGTACAAGAGTTGTCACTGCACTCACTTTGCTACTGCCCTAGAACCAGTGCCACATGAAGGCACAGAAGCACCCAGTAAATGCAACCTGATTGGTTGGTTGGAAGATAGGAGGTGGTTTGGTAAATGGAAAACTTAATTTTGAATGATATCAAAAATCTATGTGACTCATCTTTAAAGTCACTCCTAAAATTTCATCCTGAAATCTAAGAAGAGTAGAATGTATTGAGAAAATAAAAGGAAATATGACAGACCTCCTGATCTTTCTAGTGTGTAGAATTCTCAAATGCACAGAATTCCTAATATCAAATTTTTATTTTAATATCATTTCTACTTTCTCTTAATCTATATTTAATTCTTACTCTAAATGCCATTAAACCCTTTTCATTATTTTGAAAATGCATCCTTTCAAGTCTTGAGTACAAATGTTTCAATGGGTGATTATTTTTGTCTGCTTCCTTTGGCTAGATTTTCTTGGTGTTGAGCTATGAATACTTTTGGAGGGTTTTTTTTTTTTCTAGCACCATGTTTAATACAACTTTAAAACATCTCATTATCCTGAATCTCAGCCAAAAGATATTTTCTTTGTGTGTTCTCTTACTCTTTATCCACTCATATACATAATTTCTGCTTAAATGTAATCAGGTTGCATCAGATTTCTTAATGTTATTTGGTAAACACTTGCAAGTTCCTACATAGTCATCATATTAACCATTTATAATAGCTGCAAATATTCCAGTGTAGTGCTGTGACAGTGTTTCTTTAATCATTTCTATAATATTGAGCTTTGAAGTCTTATTCAAGTTGCTGCTGTTATTAATGCCATTCCCTTAAATGCCTTTGCCATACCCTGCCCTTAACAATGTCTTCAGTAAGAAGAAGGTTTAGTGTTAGAAGCCACCTAAGCAGAAAAATAAATGTGCTTTAAATTCAGAGAAATGGAGGTGCAAATCATAATTCTCCCCGTTGTTACTAATGTGACCTTGTGCAAGTTGCCTAAATTCCCTAACCTCACTTTTCCCATGTGAAAATTTGAAAGAATAATAGTCTCACAAGGTTGGCGTGAGCACGAGGTGACAATAGCTTATAAAACCTAGAGCAGAATAAGAGCATAAGAAATGCCAGTCTCCTCCTGTACTAGTTGAAGGCTCAACTTCTGCTGCTGCCATTTATTTTTTATATAATATTGATCATGTGCCTTAATTTCCAGAGCCCCATTTTTTGCAAGTGTGAATGATTATATCCTCTGTGAACCATAGCAACTGTATCACAGGAGAGGTTTAAAATGGTAACACACATGAAAAATGCTTTTTAAACTCTAAATTACTACTCTAGGAAGCCAAGTAAGTCTCATTGCATTTGTCATCTGTATATCGACTGTGGCTTTCAAGTCTATGCTGAGATTCTGAAACCGTATAAGAGAGCAGAGAAAAGAGGAGTGATTGATTAGTGATGTCTGCAAAGAGGTCAGCATGAGGGAGCGTGGGATATGTGCCATGTATTTAGCATCTTTTCCTAATGCAACTATTATTATAAATGTATAATCATTATTGTTGTGTGTTTTTAGTGCTGTCTATAAGCTTCTTGTTGGTACTGTTAACTGAGTCTTGCTCTTCAAATAAGCAGTACCCACTGTGTGTGAAAACATTTAGGTTTTACAGTCGTGTTTTTTGATTCTGGACCTTTAATTTCCCAAGTGAATGAAATTTTTTGCTGGTGTTTTTGTTATGGTTTAGAGAACATTTGTCCCTTTTGTCACCTCCACTGATAGCTATGAGAGCATAGTCCAATGCCTACAAGACCGGAACTTTGGAAGATGACCCTTGGCAGAAGGACACAAAGTGGCCTCCAGTACAGTACGTGTGACTGGAGTCAGCATTTGAAATCCTTCCAAGGTTTTTGTGTTTCTTATTTTTGTAAGGCTTTGACTCCCTGCCAAATAGTTTCCTTGACCTTATGACAGGAGAGAGACTGCAGCCTGACACCCTTTCCCATGTAAATGCCAAAACAAGCCAGAGGATGGATCAGGAGTCCCTTCTCAGAGGCTAAGATGAACCCCAGTTATTGGGAGCCAGTCAGGCAAGGATCCAGGCAGCCCATGCCCCTCCAAGTATGTGGACAGAACAGCAGTACAGCTCTAAAGTTCTGTGGAGGTGGGAGCCGCACAGGCAAATCTTCTGTGCCCCATGCAGAGCCCAGCATATTACAGAACCTCAAAGGATTTAAGCATAAAGTGTGCTATTGAAAGTGGACAATGGGTCACACCGTTTGCCAACTGTTGGTCACTGAGCTGGGATGAATCCAGAAAATGAGATCAAGAACTTTAAAACTACTAAAGCAATTTGACATTCTTGTGACACCTAAGTGCTTGGTCTGCACACTCATCCTATTGATTGAGATGCAGAGCGGTTCGAGGTCATCAAACTCCCACCTTAAGTGGCCACTGATCACAGGCTAAAAGAGCACATAGCACACACAGTTTGGTGAGCACCAGCATAGACCAAAGTGGATCTGATCCAGAGGCCCGGACTCCAGTTTACAAAGCACTGCACCACTTCACATGGGTGAAGACTGGGCCTTGGCATGGCCCTGGAGGGAGAGAGAGCAAGAAGGAGGGAGAGCGAGAGAGAGAGAGAGACAGAGACAGAGACAGAGATAAAACACTAATATTCGCCCTCTGAAACAAGGCTCCAGAGCTCAATCTGACTTCTCTCCTTCTCCTCCCCCTCCTCCTCCTCTTCCTCTTCGTCTTCCTCCTCCTCCTCCTCCTTTTTCTCTTCCTCCTGCTCCTCCTCCTGCTCTTCCTCTTCCTCTTCTTCTTCCTCCTGCTCCTTCTTCTCTTTCTCTTCCTCCTGCTCCTCCTCCTCCTTTTTGTCCTCCTCCTCCTCTTCCTCTTCTTCCACCTGCTCCTCCTCCTCCTCCTCCTCTTTCTCTTCCTCC